>WOVY01001878.1:0-200000 GCA_013436015.1 Rhipicephalus annulatus
CCTTTGTCATGCGGAAATTAGTATGTCGGACAAAATGGTATTTGCCTTAATTCACGTTTACACGAGCATGATTACAACTGAAGCACATTGTCACCATTTTAGCTACCCATTGCAGAAGGTGCCATTGTAAGCCAGAGTTCGAAAACACTGTTGTTTTATCTAGATCTAAAGACACGAAGAAAAGAAAAGTCATTGAAGCTCACGATGCGCAGGCTCGGAGAAGACAGGTGTGTTAGTGCGCCATCTATACATTTGTCCAACGATGAAATTTTTTGTTTTTTACGTGGAAATTTTAGATAATTGACAAGGCCATATTTGATGTCACGAAGATGGTTGCTTTCTTGTAGTGGGCAGCGCGCAGTTTTATGCTCTCTTTCTTTACTTTTCCCTTTCACCCGATACATATTTGTCATGTTCCATCGATTAAACAGTTGTTAGTTCGCGCTCGCTTGTGCCTTATCTGTACCTATTTGTGTCTTTTTTTTTTTCGTGTGCAATTTTTAGCCCGTCGCGATAGTGTCCAACCACCATATGATTACGAGAGACGCCGTAGTGGAGGGCTCCGGAAATTTCGACCACCCGGGGTTCTCTAACGTGCACCTAAATCTAAGCACACGGGCCCCAACCATTTTCGCCTACACCGAAAATGTGGCCCCCGTGGCCGGGATTCGAACCCGCGACCTGCGGGTCAGCAGCCGTGTACCTTATAGCCACGAGACCACCGTGGCGGGCAAACCACCAGCACTGTCTCAACTATTGGGTAAAGGAAGGAAGGAGAATAGGAGGAAAAAAGGATGGCAGGGATGTTAACAGCCTATAGGCAGCCGCTTTGCTACCCTGCGCATGGGAGAGGGATGGAGGAGATGAAAGATAGAGAGCAGAGAGGGAAGAGAGAAAAAACACGGCAGATTCGGCAGCACACGCGCGCACAATCAGTCATAGTCCAGTCTTGTCTTTCGCGGTGTGTGACGTTGCTGTTACAGCCGCTTGTTCAAGTCCGTGTCGCGTATACGAATTTCAACAGAGCTTTTGTCGCCTTCTGTTGCAATGTCTTCTCCTCGAACTATTGGGTAAATGTTGTCTAGATCATTAACTATTGGGTAAATGTTGTCTAGATAGTGAATGCTCGTTTCATCATAACGATCGAGTTAGTAGTATAGTAGTAGTAGTAGTACAAAACTTTATTATATACATAATCCAGACAGGCTTGAACTCCAGTGCCCCGGAGAATATACGGGGTGGAGAGCGAAGTCTGTCCGGCAGGGTGGTGCCCCTATTCCAGGGCCCCACTGGCGCGAGCCATCCGTTCAGCTCTGTGGATCAGTCGCAGCTGATCCACTAGGGCTGGGCTAGACAGCAGCGCCTCCCATTTCTCCCACGTGCCAGTGGTGTCGTGCTCTTCGTCGTGCTCTGCACACTCCCACGTGATGTGAAGAGTGTTGTGGGTGGCTCCACACCACGGGCACATATCTCTGTACGCCGTGGGGTAGATCAGGTGAAGAGTGTGCAGATTTATGTGTTAGTCTGTATTTTTCTTAGCGCTGTTGCCTCCGCAGCGCTGAACTTGCTGTGAGGACGTGGATACAGCTGCCTATGTTCTCTGTAGTACTTTAAAATTGCTGCGAAGCAAGGGTCCGGGGGTGTAGGGTCATCGAGTTGTGTAACCAGATTCAGGGAAGGCTTCCACCTAAGTGGTCCCGCGCTGTCGCACCATTGAGGGGGGGGGGGGGGGTTGCATGCACGCAAGCAAGGACGGAGTGACTGCGTATAGTGCAGCGAACACGAAGAGTCCTATTACGCGGAAGTGCTGGCGACGGGTGCTACTCCTACTTCGTCGACGCGTCATACAGTCGCGACACTTCGGGCGCACGCACGGAACGCAAGCGCCAGAGGTCTCTGAGCGACGCCAAGCGCAAACATAGCGAGCTCGCGAAGGACGGTGGTGCAAGGGGAGGAACGTCAGCGTTGTAGACAAAGAAAAGAACAGAAAAGGAAGCTTGGCTGTGTGTACGCGAGTGCGACAGAGGCAAGCTAGCGTGGCCCGACTGCTTCTCACGCGTGCTTGCCTATACGCACCTGTGTCCACGACGGCGAAGCGACCGGCGTCGCGCAGTTGTACAAAGTGCGCGGCCGGTGCGAGCTGAAGGCCGCACAGCTTTGGAAGCTGCGCCGACGTAACCTTAACGCGTATAACGTTTCTTTAGCTTACTATATATATACACACCGTCAGCACTGTGGTTCGCCTTTGAGGCCTCCCGTAACCGCGCCTCTCCAGTCACCTGACCAGTCCAAAGGACGGGCTTCTCATTTCATTTATTTTTACCCTCAATCGCACATAGCTTTACAGAGGGGAGTGGGGTACAAAAAAAGATAATAAACTATAAGCAAGAGCAAACATAGTAGCATCAAAACAATAGAGATTACAAGACATGTAAATTTGATGTTAGGCAATACACTGAATGTATGTGTAAGTATACCATCAGAAACATGGCGGGAAACAGAGTACAATAATATAAACGTACAATATACACTTCACGCGTCATCACGTGAGTACTCCTGTATTGTAGAAGAAAACAAATCATGATTTGACATGGAAACCGTGTTCGGGGGAAGGTGGTTCCAGTCGTTGGATGTGCGTGGGACGAAGGAATGATGGAAAGTGTGAACGCGAAAGTAAGAATGGAGGGAGTGACGGACTGCCTTCGGTCCTTGGGCCAGGCGGTTCCGGGAATGCACATAGTGTATATCGATGACGGCCCACCTTCGGTTCTGGGCGGACGGTTCCGGAAACGCATACCTGATTTGACGCAGCGCTATACAAAGACGAAAGCAACACGTAGTTCAAAAAACGAGCGCTGGTATTGGCACGGGTGTTTGGTATATGACGCGGCGTTTTAGAGATTCAGCATTAACGTGGTGTTGTTTTCCCGCTCCAGAAAAGCTATCTAGAATTTGCCCTCCTAAGAGAAAAATGGATGGCAGCGAAGAGAAAAATTGGCCCCGTATTTTTGCGCGTTTCACTGCAAAAGAATTCGAAAGACGGTGCATTATTAGGGAGACATAATGTCAAGAAAACGAAATAAATGTCCAAGAAACAAAATGTTTTCTACAACGCAGAGCAATGTGTCAGCACCATGTCGTTTTATAGATGCGCAGAAAACACGTTCATTTCCATTCATCTCAATACACATTCACTGTAATATAAAATGGGCCTCTGCTTCCATCACCGTCATCAGAGTGATGGCCGGGAGCATAGATTCGCTGCCTATGATTGGCTAGGTAGGTAGTGGGCGGAAGCAAAGATTAACAGATACTACCGGTGGTATCTGTCGCACGGCCAGCTTAACTCCATTGCTTTTTTTTTTATTGCGATAGCTAATATATGTATACTCTCGGTTGATTTCTGCCGTCGCCGTCATGTCCTGGAAATGTATATGTACTATATTCATATATCATGTTGTATATCAGCAGAAAACATGAACACATCCACCATATCAAGTTGGGTGGGCGTGAAGGAAGAGTAAGCTTTGGCAAGGTGGCTGAATCATCTCGGTTAACAGACAGACAAACGGAAAGACACAGACCAAAATTATTTCCCTGAAGTAACCCAAGAAAGACTCTCGTCTTTAAAACTGGCGGTTGTGAAGTTAAACACGTGTCCTCATACGTGCCTTGTAGGCGCGGGGTCGTATACCTAATTCCTCTTGCTCGCGGCAAATCGTATACCTGGGACAAAGCGGCAGGTTTAAAGGAAACACAGTCAGTCCTTGAAAAAGCCCAACACATTCATTGTAATGCTTTCGGCTGCTCTCGGGTGTTCGTATAGATGCGGAAGTGCTTTCTAGGCTTAGTAGCGAATTAACCCGTGACCTTGTCGAGGTTTTTCACACCAAAAGACTGGGAGACGCGTGCGTGTGCCATGCGTCGAGAGAGAGGGAGATAGGGAGGAAAGGCAAGGAGGTTAACCAAGCTTGGCTCGGTTGGCTACCCTACACTTGGGGTGGGGGAAAGGGAGAAGAATAGAAAGGAAATACATAGAAAAGTAGTAAGAAAGAGAAGGCTGAACAGTCAGCTCGAAACTGCACAGAACGGTCTCACACTGTTCTTTCACAAGCGGTGGTGAAGTCTGGCGGTCCTTGAGAAGTACAAGAGGGCCTTCGTGGCTTTGCGCGTATGGGAAACCGTCGGCCAAGGTCCCAGGATCTTCTCTTCTGTAAGCGGCCGTGAATTCAGCTGACAGAGCTTGGCTTCCATAATACGTCGTCCAGACTGGTATGCCGGGCAATGGCATAGAATGTGCTCGAGTGATACCTCGCAGACGTGCGTCGAGTTACTTGACGGACAAGGAGCTTGCTAATCCGCTTGGCTCACGATGAGGTGACACGTTTTGAATATTCCCAAGGGTGTGCACGTGTCGTTGCCAAATGATTTGCTTCACTATAGTCTTACTTATGCGAACGTCTGCTATGTTTTTCCGTCTGTTGTTTTTTCCGTTTTCGTTTTTTTTTTCTCAAATAAATCTTTCAGTTGCGAGAAAAGAAAAAAAAAGGAAAGAGCGCCGGTCCTGTGCACTTTACGTTTCTCTCGTCTGTATGTAGCGCTGCGTCAATCTTGCGAACATTCCGAATGGCCCATCTTCCCATTTTCCTGGAATTCAACATCACGGTTCCTCCCTATAGCGCCATTTCAGTCAAAAATATGCGTGGCCGTAACAACCTTGCTCTTAAGGATGGGGTCTGCGTCTTATTGAAACTATGGGGGCAGACTTGGCGGCCCCGTGGAAGAATCGTTTCGCCCCCCCCCCTCCCCCGGGAACGTGCAGAGGCCGCGAAGTCATAGACATTCGGGGTAAAAATGAAAAAAAAAAATGTGGCAGGCAGAAGAAATGTGAAAACTGTAGAGGGCCTGACCCCACGTATCCGTCGCAGCGCGTCAGCGAGAGGCTTGGATGGATGGATGGATGGATGGATGTGGCTGTACCCTTTAGATCGAGCGGCGGCTAACGCCACCTAGCCGTAATACTTAGTGAACTAACCATTAGATTTATCTTTTTTTCCCCTTTAAATAGTGAAGTTGAGGACTGGTACTTTGCAGTGGAGGGTTTAATTTTCACTCGTGCCTTGACTTTAGCCACCAATCAGATAACCACCTTCTAGTTAATTCTACCCGCTTAAAGTTTATTTTGCCCTCCCTGTCTTTAAGCCCCGGTGCTTTGAAAAACTCTGCGCCGTCATCCTGAACTATAGGGTGAAGCCCTTTACAGAACATTATCAAGTGTTCGGCAGTTTCCTCCTCCTCTCCACACGCACTGCATACCGTGTCTACCCCTTCGTATTTGGCACGATATGTCTTGGTTCGCAGTACTCCCGTCCTGGCCTCAAACAGTAGACAACTACCCCGAGTATTATCGTAGATCCTTTCCTTGGCAATTTACTGCTTAAAAGTTCGATAGATCTCTTGTGCAGACCCATTAATCATGCCAATTCTCCGCATGTCAGTCTCCGTTTTTTTTTTTTTTTTTGACGCGGCGCCGCGCCCTCTCGTGGCCCCGCGAAGACGCGCGCTCTCTCTCTTCATATAGGAGAGAGAGACGTAAAAATGCATATTTAGACGTAAACGTAAAAAAAAAAATGTACATTTGACCCGAGATGAACCAGATTTCCAAATCTCATTGCGCAGCAATAATTCATTTACGCGGCAGTAATTCATTTCGATTCATTGGTTGTATATAGGCCACCCCCGTGCTATAGGGACAGTTGACTTCGAGCGGCGACTCGGCCCCCCGCGCTGCCTCCGATCAGATTTCGCACGGCACGCTGCTGGAGCGGTATTTATGAAGGCGCCTTCGATTCCTGTATACGAATGAATGCCGCGGTCGTCGCACCATAGAGTTTCCCACAATACTTACTAGAGGGAACTCTGGCGCTAGTGTCTATGGGAGCTGCAACGCACGGCGCTTCAACGAGCATGGGAATGATGGGTAGTACACACATTTGTCTAATCTTCGTACTTCTGGCTGCGGCGGCTGCATTTCTGATGGAGGCAGAAATGTTGTAGGCCCGTGTACTCAGATTTGGGTGCACGTTAAAGAACCCCAAATGGTCAAAATTTCCGGAGCCCTCCACTACGGCGTCTCTCATAATCAAACGGTGGTTTTGGGACGTTAAACCCCACAAATCAATCAATCTTCGTACTTCTGGCCTGCCTTTGGCTCCGTGTGTGTTCGTGTGGCTTAGAGCTGTTTTCTTACGAAACAAGTATTAGCGAATGTTCAGCGGTTGCGCTTCACCATTTTATTTTTTAAGACTTACTTTCCAAATTGGCTCACGAAGTTTCAAAAGGGTTCAATCTTTCTTTCAAAACAAAACCGAAACACAACAATAAACGGAGCCGCAAGTACGATTCGCCGCCCGCAAGTACGAAGACGAGGCAAATGTGTGTACTACCCATCATTCCCATTGTCGCTGAACGATGGGAGCGCCAGAGTGCCCTCTAGCTAATTTTGAGAAACTCTATGCGTTGCGCGGTCGTCAACGGGCTTACGCGGCTGTCGTCGGCAAATCGTCATTCCATCGCGTGGGTTAATTGTTAGCGTCTGCTGCGTCGTCGGTTCACGTACCCTAGCGCGCGCTGTTTCGGACAATGGGGGAGTTGCGCTGCATGCAGCGTTCCGATAAACGCTGTATGGCGCGCCCAGCGTGAAAGGAAGGTCGTAAAAGAGGGCGCCGCGGGTGGTAGCAGCTTTATTACGTCTCGCCATACCCACCGCACGCGGTGCGGCGGCGCCTGCACGCTAACGGCCATTAAAGTTTCATAACGAAGTTACTCGGTGTATAGAGAGAGATATCTGACGTTGTGATCGACAAGCTACCGTGGGAATCGGTTAGCGTCTCGCCAACCTTTTTTACTCTTATATACTCGCTTAGCTGAGAATTCCGCGACTTCCTTTTCTTTTATTTGTACTTTGAATTGCGTATTTATACCGTTCGCGCTGTTTCGTGAAAACCGCCGCGACGGTATAGCGCTGCGTTAGCGCAGAGGCTCAGGGTTTGATTGTTTGCAACTGCGACCGCATTTTTTGACCGAAGAGGAATGTAAATGCACTCTGTGTACTTCGATTAAAGCGTGGAAGCCGAGATGGGGGGGGGGGGGATTAATCTGGTTTTTTCCCACTACATATACGGCAGTGCGTCAGGTCGTGCTGTAGTGCTGAACTTAAAACCTCGGCATTATTATTATTATTATTATTATTATTATTATTATTATTATTATTATTATTATTATTATTATTATTATTATTATTATTATTATTATTTGGGGGTGAAAGTGTCTTGTCGGAAACCACGGGCGAAATGCCACTTCGTGATAGGTGAAGAATTTGTGAACAAGCCTGGTGTCGCTGGAAGTGGTCAGTCACGCGAAGTTTAACGTGCGATAACGTCTATAGGTTTTGTAGTTGTTCACAATCCTGGTTGCGCCGGCTGCTGCTGCGTTTTCGATTGAGGCAAAAAAAATTGCCCGCAGCTTCCCTTGGGGGAACACTGAGGAGGATGCGGAGCATATAATTTGATTTGTGGGGTTTAACGTCCCAAAACCACCATTTGATTATGAGAGACGCCGTAGTGGAGGACTCCGGAAATTTTGACCACCTGGGGTTCTTTAACGTGCACCCAAATCTGAGTACACGGGCCTACAACATTTCCGCCTCCATCGGAAATGCAGCCGCCGCAGCCGGGAATCGAACCCGCGACCTGCGGGTCAGCAGCCGAGTACCTTAGCCACTAGACCACCACGGCGGGGCGCGGAGCATATAATTGGTTAACGGGGTGTTAAAGTGCGACTTACTTGGGTCGATGGCTAAATTGGTTAACGTGGTTGTAGGAGGGGGTGTTAAATGAGTGAACACGTACACACGTATGCGAAAGGGCGGCGCTGGTCGAAGGGACGTCGATCATTGTGTTTGTGGATTCGTTGGAATTCATTTCACCGCGACCTTGGACGTCGACGCGCCGTACAAACCAACCGACGAGCGGCAACTGAGCGAGCGAACGCCGACCTTGAGTATATATACAGCGCGACGGCGCATGCACTGTCAGCTGTCGAATGTTCGAGAAGGGGGAGAAGCGCAACGGCGCATGCGCGCGCGTCAGCTGCCGATGTTCTCGAAGCGCAACGGCGCATGCGCGCGCGTCAGCTGCCGATGTTCTCGAAGCGTGACGGCGCATGCGCGCTACATTATACAGCTAGCGAATGTTCGTGAAGAGGAGAAGCGCACGCGGTGTGTAGAGGAGGAAGGGTGCACAGATGGTGGAGAAGTGAAGCGCGCGCGGTGTGTAGAGGAGGAAGGGATGCACAGATGGTGGAAGAAGGAGGAGGAAGCTTGCGGACGGCGCCGCACTACAAGCCTCGAGTATTTGATGCTCCGCATCTAAAAAAGGCTGGCGGCCCGTAGGCTCAGATTTCGGTGCACGTTAAAGAACACCAGGTGGTCGAAATTTCCGGAGCCTTCCACTATGGTGTCTCCAATAATCGGTGGTTTTGGGACGTTAAATCCCACAGATCGAGACAAAGAAGAGTCCGAATGCGGAAGAAAGAGAGAGTGAGAGAAACAGAGAGAGAGAAAGAGAGAGAGAGAATGGGGAAAATACACACTATAGTTTGCACCAAAATCTTAGTGATATACCAATTATAATTCAAGGAGTTTAGGAAGGAAGTATGTTTATTTACAGAAAGGCAGAGAGGTCGGCCTGAGCGATAGTTTGCTCTAGCCTGCTACTCTACATTGGGGGAGGGAAAGGGGAAGAAGAAAGACGAATGGATGACGATGGTGAGATAGAGAGGTGAGTATGTAGTGTTCTTTCTAGCGGAGACACATTTTAGAGCCGCGCACATAGACCAGTTGTTTCTAAAAAGGTAATAACTGCTCTTGTGAGCGCAGTTGCACTGTTGGTGTCTGGCCAAGGGCCCAACATGGTCTCATCAGTTAATGACCTACTGCGATATTGTTCAGTAGAAGAAATCAGTGTTTGTCGTTCACGTGCGTATGCTGGGCAGACACAAAATATGTGCTCAAGTGTTTCTGGCACATCACAGTGTTCACAATTAGGACCGGTGTCACTGCGACCGATGATATGTGCGTAACGTCTAGTGTACGCTACACCAAGACAAATGCGGTGGATCATACTTGTGAGTTGCCGTTGCAATTTAGGAGGCATGCGGAACCTCATTTCCGGGTCCCATTTGTGAAGTCGCTGGTGTCGCCGTTGCGGTTTGGTCCAGTGCTTAAGTGTGTAGCTGCGCATCACGCAGCGAAGCAGGGCGTTCGTGTCAGCTCGTGAAAACGCAATGCGTACTTCAGGGGCACTGCTTAAGGCATTTTTAGCTTGAGCGTCTGCCTCTTCGTTTCCCACCACGCCGCAATGAGCGGGAATCCACTGGAAAGTTATAAGATGGCCATTTGTTGAAGCAACCTGAATAAGTTCTGTGATTTCTATTGCCAAGCAGTAATATGGACCTTGCTTCATGATGCAATTAATGGTTTGCAAAGCGGGTTTGGCATCACAGAAAATCGTCCAGGCTCGAGGTCGCTTTCCGGAAATAAACCTTATTGCCTCTCGGATAGCGACAAGCTCTGCGGCAGTTGATGTGGTTTTATGGTCCACTTTGAATCGACGAGTGATATCCATGTCTGGGATGACAAAGGCTGCGGCGGAGGTGTTTAGCGCGGTGGATCCGTCGGTGTATACGTGCAGAGAATCACTGTACGTTGTATAAATGTGATATAGGGTTAGTTGTCTGAGGCCAACAGAAGAAATGAGCGACTTCTTCGTAATTCCAGGTATCGTAAAAGAGATAGGTGGTTTAGGCAGAATCCATGGTGGCACTGCAGGGGCATTTGGCGGAGAAAGCCTTGGTGGTATAATATTTTCATGCCGCAATATTACTTTTGAGAAACTGCAATCTGGGTGAGTGGCGGGTAGTACTGACAGTGGGTGCTGTCTGTGTCTGCTCAGTAATCGTAGGTGAACTCTAAGTGGCTCGCAGAGCATGTATACACTGATGGGACAAGCCCGAGCCTCTGCGATTGTCCCATTTGTTGAAGTGCAGCGTGGTAGACCCAAGCATCTTCGTAAGCATTGAGCTTGAACACTCTCGAGTGTCTTTACACAACTAGGTCCCATATTGGAAAGCACCGGCATGCTGTATCGAATGTATCCCACAAATAGAGCATTGTATAATTGAAGTATCGATGATTCTGATGGGCCCCATCTTGCTCCTGCTACGTGTCGAAGAATGAGAGCAAAGCTCTTCAATTTAGATTTAAGTACGGCGACATGCCTCGTCCACGATAGATCTCTGTGTACGACAACCCCAAGGAACTTGTGGTGCGTTACAGCAGGTATCGCTGTCCCATTAATAAATATCGGGTATTGCGACATATGCTTGCGCGTGAACGCAAGCACTGCGCATTTGTCGATTGAAAGAGTGAGCCCCTGACGTCGTAGATATTTGTATGTGATCGTCACTGCACGCTGTAGTCGAGCTCGCAATTGCGGACGAGTAGTTCCGGATGCCCATATGCATATGTCATCAGCGTATTCAGTGATCTTCACCGTGCTGGGAAGTTCTGCTGCTAGGCCGATCATTGTGACATTGAATAGGATCGGGCTGATAACTCCTCCTTGGGGAACACCACGATGAACCTTATATCGATCGGTGTCTCCGTTACTTGTCGTCATGTAAATGGTGCGGTCCCTAAGGTAGCTAAAAATCCAAGCGTACAGTCGTCCACCGATGTCGAAATCTTCCAGTGCGTCAAGGATCGCATAATGCAGCACATTATCGTAGGCACCCTTAATGTCTAAGAAGACCGCCGCCACTAGTCTGCGTCGGCTTCTTTCCTCTTCAACGCTGGTGATCAAGTTGACCACACCATCAATGGCAGATCGGCCTCTTCTGAAGCCGTTCATAAATGCAGGAAAGGAGTTGTTGCTCTCTAGAAGCCACTCTAATCGTGCCAGTACCATTCTTTCCATCACTTTTCCGACGCAGCTGGCTAACGCGATTGGTCTGTAGGAAGAAAGTGCATAAGGACACTTTCCCGGCTTGCAGTGCAATAATGCGACTGCCTTTCCAGTTAGCTGGGACTTCTCCTGACTCCCATGAGGTGTTATAATGAGATAACAGGATATGTCGTGCTTCTGTATCAAGATGGTTGAGTGCAGCATACGTGATTCCGTCAGGTCCTGGTGCCGATGATCGGCGGGAGGCAGAAATCGCAGCGTCAAGCTCATGTATGGTAAAACGTACATCAAGGCGCTCGTCAGACGATGGAGGCACAATGGTAGTAAGAAGCTCATTAGTGGCAAGATCATCAGTGGTGTCCACGATGAGGCTACAGTAGTCACTGGCTATCTCAACTTCTGTCCGTCCCTGATGTAGAGCAACAGCTTGAAATGGTTGATGTTGTTGGGGAGTTGTCTGCAAACTTCGTACCACCCGCCAGATCTTAGATAGAGGTTGCCTGGGGTCCAGAGATCCACAGAAATTTCTCCAACGTTGCCTGTCAATCTTGTCAAGATGCCGAAGAACATGTCGTTGAGCTCGACGACAGGCGGAAAGGTCTGAAGGTGACTTCGTTCGTCTGTATCGTCGTTTGGCACGGCGACGGATTGCACGAAGGGCCTCGTATTGGGAGTCAACTGCTGATCTCTGCATCGGTAGGTTAACCTGTTTGGTTGTGTCACGCAGTGAAGAAGCAATGATGTCTTCTACCTCGGATGGATCAGTCGTGTGTTCACAGCCAGACTTGACAGATGCCTTGAACAGTGTCCAGTCGGTTTGACGGATGTAGCGTGTGTGCGTGCGGCGAAACCACCTGAACTGAACATAGGTTGGAAGGTGGTCACTGCCGCGAGTGTCCAAATCTGTGCACCAACATGCGGAAGACAGAAGGTTTCTGGAAACGAAACAGAGGTCGAGGCAGCTGCTGTAGGACGTGCCACGAACAAATGTAGGTGATCCGTCGTTGAGCACGCTTAGTCCATAGTTGTATATAAAATTGGCTAAATCCCTTGCGCGATAATTCGTTGTAGTGCTACCCCAGAGAGGATGATGTGCATTGAAATCGCCGATCACAATGTGTGGCCTTTGTGCTGATTGAAGAATGGTCCCCAGGTGGAAGCAGTCCATCTGTGCGCTTGGGTGTATGTATCCTCCTATTACGGAGAATGTTCGCTTTTTATGTGTTATAGTCAGGCTCACGTAATCATTGCTGGTATGCGACGCGACTTCATGTCTCAAGAATGTCAAATCACGGCGTATACAAACGAGAACTTTGCTCGTATGTTGATCACTCCGGGACCAAATCTGGATATATCCAGAAATACGAGAAGGTGAAACCATATTCGGTTCACATATAACGATAACAGGAAATTTATATTTAAAAACCCATTGTCTGAAGTCTGACAGACGGCCACGTAGGCCACGAGCATTCCATTGCATAACAAGCGACTGGCGCATGCGTTCTTCGAACATCAGTGCCATGTTCACTTACTGAAGAACCAGTAGAAGAGGCTCCAAAACCTCAAGTAGCTGCACAGCCGCCTTAGCAGCGGGAGTGTTTAGGCTGCTGAGAATCTTGCGCATCGAACCCATCAAATTTTTAAGCATAGCCTTGACATCTGTGTTGTCCATCTTCTTGTTTTCTTCATTGGAGGTAGGGGCACTATGTGGTGATGGCGCTACCGTAGCTCTTGACGGTAGTGAAGGCCACTGAGTTTCCGACGTGGGGAGAGCCAATGACTGGTTACATTGTACTTGCGTGGACTGTATTGGCATCCTTTCTGGCCGACAAAAGTAGGCTAGGAGGTGGTGAGGGCACGGTTTTGTGTGTCGAATTCGATAAGCTATGAGCACTGCTGCTTCGTTTGCGTCGATGTCGCGAACGATGTTTACGGCGCCGTACAGCCCTTGCAGCTTCTCTGTGAGTGGTCTCGAACCATCTTCTTCAGGATACTAATTTCATTCCTCATTTTGGGACATTCCTTTGATGTTGCGTCGTGGGCACCTGAGCAGTTTGGGCATTTGGCCACAGCATTGCAGTTATCACCATCATGAGGGCCACCGCAATGCTTGCAGGTTACTGCACCCTTGCAAACTGCACTCACGTGCCCAAATTTCATGCATTTATGACATTGCAGAGGTTTTGGTACGTAAGGACATACCGAGTGCCTCACGTACCCAACTTTTACATGTGTGGGTAACGTGTTCGACTGAAACACTACTTTAACACATCGCGTGCGTCCAAAGCGGTGGAAGCCAAGCACGGGAGCCGACGATGACAGCAGTTTCTCGAGACTCGAGTCTGTTATCTCCTCATCCACATCGTATATAACTCCTGTTGTCGTTTCTTCGTCGTACGCGGAGAATGCGCGAACCGGAATATTTCCTAATCGAACAATCGCTTTCAGCGTGTCCATTAAGGCCTTCGTAGTGACCTCCACGGACAGTATGTTCTTTCGGGTATTTATGCGTATTTCTACGACTTTCCCTGGAGCGATGAGCTCAAAGTACTCTGTCAGGCTCTGCCTATTTAGAGAGTTCAAGATGTCTGTCTTCGATGTCGGCACATACGAAATGGTGTACGACCGCATGCTACTCGCCTTTGTCTGTGCTTGCCGGCTAGTGGGCGATGTCCGGCTGATTTTCCTCTTCAGGCGTCGGCTTGGTACGACCACGTAGTCGCTGTCCGAAGCCATATCTTCAACGGAGGAGTCATCAGAATTGTCATCGTGGGCCCCGCTTGGGCCGGGGTGAGAACTTGTGTCAGACGCACTATGATGTGGTCGGCCCGGTCCCGGTTGCTGGATGGGGTTCTGATTCCCCATTCTAAGGGGGAACGCCCCTTCGAGGTGTGTCGATTATTGAAAAAACTTGGCAAAAGAATTAGGAAACTCACAGAGCTTGAAGCAGAGGCTGTTCTCTGTGACAACTTCTTCTTCTTCTCTATTCAAGGAGTTCGTATACACACGTCGTATACAAACAAGGCCATACGTGGGTGAGTACAAAACATTATGCAGTATAGACACGTCGCTTACGAGCGTTTACCGGTATATGTAACTCTCACGATTAAATGCGGTAGCACAACGTCATTATACACGCAGCAGCGTCGCTATTACTCACGCACGCCTTCACTATATACTCGCTGTTATTCTTCGATGGAGGCGGAAATGTTAGAGGCCCGTGTACTCAGATTTGGGTGCACGTTAAAGAACCCCAGGTGGTCAAAATTTCCGGAGCCCTCCACTACAGCGTCTCTCATAATCAAATGGTGGTTTTGGGACGTTAAACCCCACAAATCAATCAATCAATCAATCGCTGTTATTCTTCCGCGATTCTGGCACCGGTTCTCTGTAAATTTCGTCCTCAGCTGTCCCGATCAGCGTAAACAATACGCACACTATAATAGAATTAGTGCGTCAGAGACTGGAACAGTTGCTCTCTACTAGACTATGTTGTCGTGCTCCCGCTTCGCGGCATTGGTCGCACGAATACAATACTCGAAACTCTGGAACATTGCATCTGTATAGGTTCGCGTCTTGTTCTTGGAAGTAATTTCCCTAGGCGTAATTCCCCTGTGGCAGTGGCGGGAGAGCTCTAGGGCTAGCTTGATAGCACGTTATCACCGTTATAACATTTCTTACATTGGGGGTTTTTGTACTACACATCGCTGGGCTTACCTCGACTCCGACATTGATTAGTTCCAATGTTGTCGCGAAGGTAAAGTTTGGTGTCATGGTCATTCGGGCCAGTAGATATTCGCAAATAAGAGAAGGGTATATGCGAAGGCGACATAACCGCGTGTATCGTTGGGTTCGTGTTAATGACCGGAAGCGCCGATGCTTTGACTTCAGGGACAACCGGTCCTCCCGCATTTCGGAGGCCATTTAGTCAGTCAATCGTATACGACAAGAAGCGCCGATAGTTTTGCCATCGGGAATTTCGGTGACACTGAGCCTTATATTTGGGAGATGACAGATGTCATCACGAACAGTGTCGAGAGGCTGGGGGGAGGGGGTGGCTGTGTTGGCTCGCGGTCACTGTCGTGTACGATCACCGAGACTTGAAATGTCATTTGCGTATTGTTTACTGGCGATCGTACTCATTTTGTGCCACACTCCGGTGACGTATTTCACAGGTTAGATACGTGACGTGCACTATACGACGGAGACATTGCATTGCGGGGGTTATATGGCTAAAATGGGTGAAAAGAAGATGCGAATCGACAAGCACGGCTATACATATTTGTCTTCAAAGTGCGACTGCTGATCAGTCTCCTTAGAGTATAGTATTCCATAACGGCTCTGGGAACAGGGTGCTTTAGCGTTGAGCCGCCGCGCTGGTATGCTTAAGCTGTTATGCTTACAGTGGTATGCGGTGCTCAGCTATACTGGCCTAACTAATGGTACTGATCAGTCTCCTTAGAGTATAGTATTCCATAACGGCTCTGGGAACAGGGTGCTTTAGCGTTGAGCCGCCGCGATGGTATGCTTAAGCTGTTATGCTTACAGTGGTATGCGGTGCTCAGCTATACTGGCCTAACTAATGGTACTGATCAGTCTCCTTAGAGTATAGTATTCCATAACGGCTCTGGGAACAGGGTGCTTTAGCGTTGAGCCGCCGCGCTGGTATGCTTAAGCTGTTATGCTTACAGTGGTATGCGGTGCTCAGCTATACTGGCCTAACTAATGGTACGTCACGGGTTCGGTCCTGGCCAAGGCTGTCGCATTTCTATAGAGGCGAAATTCTAGCAGCCACTCGACTCAGAAGTGTACCTTTACATGTTCAAATGGGCCTGTTATCGTCAGAAGGCCCACCTTCGCCTGAAGTCATTTCTGCGACAAAAGTAAAAAAAAAGGCCTACCTTTGTCAATTGACATACAGTCCACCTGTCGAAACTAAGGCCAGCCTGTTTGAGGCATCTCGTGAATAGTCGCAGAATAGGCTGGGCGGCGTTTCGGCAAATGGGCCTGGTTATCGTCAGAAGGAAGGCCTACCTTCGCCTGAAGTCATTTCTGCGACATAAGTCAAAAAGGCCTACCTTTGTCGATTGACATACAGTCCACCTGTCGAAACTCCGGTCGGTTTGAATTTCCGGAGCTCTCCGCTATACGGCGTGAATCGTGATTTATGTTGTGGTCGTGGTATATACCTCAAATCCCGCAAATTATGGGCTTGTATGCGTTGTAAACTGAATATCGCACACCTCGCAGCGGTCGAAATGGCCACAATTAACCTATACATTTAACACAAACGGTGCCGCGAGCGAGGTTCCATTATTGGTTGGCAGAGACGCTAATGACCTCGTCCACTTTGCTTGTGTACAGGCATCTATCGTCGTGGAGGCGAATCGATCAGCCATTTCAAGCGGCGTTTTTTTTTTTTTTCCGCGGCTTCGCCCGGGAAAAACACCCGTTCTGTGCACGCGCAGGTGCGAATGGGTGCAATGATCGGTGATTGTGTCGAGCTGTTCTTTTTTATCCCCCGCCGTGCCGTTTCCAGGTCTGTGCAGGAAAACCGGTCTCGCATTCCCGGCCGTTCGATCTATCGATGGCGAGCCTCACATGCCCCCGTGCGTTTTCGCAGATGTGGTGTGGTCGTTCGGTCGTATAATGAATGATGCATGTGCTCGCATTGCGGCATCCGCTATGTGGCGCCCCTTTTATATTATACATACCGGCCGTTTCGGCGAACCCTTTATCCCACTCCCCGTTCAGGCATGCCGATTAGTGTGATGGAATCTGTCTACAAGTGTGTCAAAGTTACGCAACGTCCTGATTTTTTTTTTACTTGTGGGTGATGTATAGGCTCAAATCGTGGACTTCGCTAATGTCTGAAATAAAACAATTTTTTTTTTCAAGATGTTATGCTGGCTTCGAGATTCTCTTTGATTGCGGAACGAACCAATATCTCGCTCATGGGTCAGATCACCGATTCTGAATCTTTTTTTCGAAGGAACGTAAAATTCTATTTCGGTCACGTCGTGCGGGCTTATCCAGTTATGTAGATCGAAAACTCTATATAGTGCTATGCAGCCAAAGTGGAATTCCGGAAAGGAATGAAGCTGTCCATGCGAAAGACGGTTATGTGGTAATCTTGAGGCTCAATTAAGGCAACGTATTTTACGAAAAAAGGCTTCGTCATTGCTAATACTGGTCGCGTAGCCAGGAGTTGTCATTGACTCGATGGTACATAGCTATATAGTGGCGTTGCCAGAAATTTTTTTCAGAGAGAGAGAGAGAGGGTTCAACCGTACTTAATGTAAGTTAGCGCTTGCGTTTGTGTGTGTGTGCGTATATATGCAAGTGAAATTGCAAAATTTTGAAGGTTTCGACTTCGAAATGCTAGTTAATTCAACCAAGAGTGAGAGAGACGCGACTTTATTTTAAAAAAAAAACGTCAGGGGAGTCATATTCAGGGGCCTGGGCAGATATCCCCGCCTATAGGTATCGGCCATGAGCCATTGAGCTCTGGAGCCGGCCTCGGCCCGCTGGACGGCCCACAGTTGGTCTTCGAGGGCATCGCTGAGCAGAGCGCTCTCCCAGCGCGTTCTGCGCCCCCGTCTGTAGCCCCATGTACCCCTGCCACACTCCCATAGCATGTGTTCCAGTGTTGCCCTGCTGGCCTCGCAAAACTTGCAGCGCTACGCACAAAGCTGCTCTTGTTAACGGAGATTCAAGATCACCGGGTTTGGAAACATCTTGGTCTGCAGCTGTCGCTATACGTGACCGCCGGCCTTTTGTTCAGTTTTTTTGGTGTGGTGGTGGAAATCTGCACCTGGCCAATCTGTAATGCTGGGTAATATCTCTAAAACTGGTGAGGCGATCCTCCAATTCTTCACCCGACGTCTGAGGCGATCCTCCAATTCTTCACCCGACGTCTGAGGTGATCCTCCCATTCTTCACCCGACGTCGCGGCCGAGGCGGCGCTGGTGGCGATGGTGGCGGCTCGGTACGTAAGCCCTCGAGCCGCCCCGTATATATACGCCGCCTCGTTGCCGTAGAGCGGGGAAGTGTGGGCGGGGGCCCACAATACGTGTAAACATCTCTATTTTCAATTTTTGCTCGCAAGTAAAGTACGTAAACACATCGGGAGAGACGCGACCGTTGGGGCGAAGTTGCGGACGGCCGTCTGAGAGTCGCTGATAACCACTTCGGCCTCTGCTGTCTCCACGTGCTCCGTGCGTATACCGTGACGGTATTATAGTCTTGCAAACGTTCTGCTGATCTATCGCAACGGCCGCAAAGCCGCGCCTGCGCGCATAGTTGGCCGCGTCCACGAACACTGCCTCTCTACATTTGCCTCACTTCCTCTGTATGTCCTGTGCTCTCTTTTCCCGTCTAACTCTGTGGCATTCGGGGTGCATGTACTTTGGCAAAGGAAGGATGACCAGCCTATATCCCTTACGTTGCTTGGTATACGTCGAGTTTGACGCTGTGCTGAGCGTGATATCTGGTTCCCAAACTCTATATAGTATGTGTCTGCCCGTTGTGCTTTTGGAAAGGCGCTCTTATACTGCGCTATGGTCTGTGCCTCTATCGATTCCTCCAGCGTGTATAGTGGAGACCCAGATCGAGTAATTTGCTCGCGCTCGTGTTCATCGGTAGCCCTATCTCATACAAAAATAAACTATTATGACGCAATATTTCAACGAACCTTCTCAGCTATCAATCCACCGTCTGGCAACAGCTCGAGCACGCGTGCCCATGCTCCGTTTTCCTTGATGTTAGCGCGGCTAGTGTAGCCGGACTGTTTTTTCTTTTTTTTTGCGCCGTTGATCTCTCGAGGAGTATCGGAAGTGGAAGGGGTAGCTTCGCAGTTACCTCCAAAAGTGAGGAATGGCTGCTGCAGGTTATGGTTACTCCCCATTAAGGTGTAAATTTGGTGCCCCTCTTCCTGCTTAGCTTCTTTGAGCGTACTATAGTGTGCATTCACAATTTCCAACGCAGTTACTTTGTATTCTCCACTCGCAGTTACTTTGTATTCTCGGGGTAGCAAATTCCTTCCACGCACTCTTGCCGCAATCGTTGCCGTATATAGAGGGTGTCGTAAAGCTATCCAGCTGCGGGCCAGCGCTGCTCCGCCGTCGCCTTCGGCGGACATTCGGGGGAGGACGGACGTGTGTGTGTCACGGTGTGTGTGTGTGTGTGTGTGTGTGTGTGTGTGTGTGTGTGTGTGTGTGTGTGTGTGAGAGAGAGAGAGAGAGATAGAGAGAGAGAGAGAGAGAGAGAGAGAGAGAGAGAGAGAGAGAGAGAGAGAGAGAGAGAGAGAGAGAGAGAGAGAGAGAGAGAGAGAGAGAGGTTGAATGCCACGAGATTAGAGAGCTGCCCGCCGCCGACCTGTTCACTTCGTGCGTCCGACGGGCTGTTGTGGGTTGCCGAATTTCTTGGCGCTTCTCGACCGGAGGATGGCACACGCCGGAAGTGTATGTAGGCGATCGGAAAAAGAGATTAAGATAGAAAAAAAAAACTGCGGGGCTATGTTGAGGAAGCAGCGACGGGAGAAGCAGGCATATGTCAGTGCGTGCGGATAGGTGCGGAGGGGGGGGGGGGGTGTTCTGTTTCTCGATCGCTCGACGAGATTGCGTTTAAAACACCCGCACGTTTTCTTTATATTGTCGCTCGTTGGCAAGAGAGGTGTATACCGTGTTATTTCGAAGCCAGTCATGCTCTTTGAATGCTTAGCGCGCAGGATGGTCCGAAACGCGTAATGAGTGCTCGAAATCGCTAATTGTGCGATGCGAAGTTCTGACTTTTTTTTTTTCCTGACAGTGTATTCGCTTTTTTACTGTGTAATATCTCGACGAATGTTCACCCATCTGTTGGATATTGCTTGTGTGGTAGGGCCATTGCCAGGCATTTTTAATGTGTCCTAATCGAATATACCTTACACCTTTCCGTGAGATGTGATGTGTCGAATAAATAAATCAAACAAGGCTGGTTTTGCTAAGTCATGGAGAATTTCATTCGGAAAAGTCAATTACGGGACAGTGGGTGTACTCCCAAACACACCTGGCATAACTGTAGGGGGTAAACGTTGCCCAAAAGAGACACCGACACAGTCAGGACCGATGAAACAGACAAAGCACTATATTACAGCATTTTTTTATACTGAGCAGAATGAACACACACACACACACACACACACACACACACACACACACACACACACACACACACACACACACACACACACACACACACACACACACACACATATATATATATATATATATATATATATATATATATATATATATATATATATATATATATAAATTACTCATCACGTACTTGCTGCGATGAAGTTTTATCCAGCCGCTCACACTTTTTATCCATGCCTTTCGTGTACGCGTCATTTTTCATTCACTGAGCTGCTTTATTGGGAGGCAGAGATCGAGGTCCGCTTTAATGCCAACCGGTTGTGCTGTATACCGTATTCTGTGAATGTAAGGGATTAACGTGATCTGGCTGGGTAGCGTAACCGGTAACTTCTTTCCCGGATAGGCCCTTTTACCCGGTAAATCCTTTTACCCGGCACGCCCCTTTGTCCGGTAAGCCCCCGTTTTTCCGATACAGAAGTCAAACATGCCTCGAAGAGACGAGGACCCGCGCCCCGCGAGCATGCAAGATGCAGAATGCATCAATTTCGTCGCATATCAGTGAAACACTGATGCGTAAGCTCGGAAAGATGACCAACCCCTTTCGTGGTGCCCTCGTGGCCTTGCCGGTTTACACGGGCACGGGACCTTGTTTGTCCAGTCTTGTCAAGTGGACGTAGTCTACGAAATTCCATTGTCTCGCGTAAGGATGCGCGTCTAGGATATAAGAATGGTGAACGTTTAGCTGCAAGGTTAGCGCGGGCACGGAAGGTCGCATCGTGCGTTCCGCTGCCGGAAACGTCGGTGCACGCACTTAAACAGGCGAGGCTGACATACTCGCTGACATTAAGAGAGTGAGAATAATAAAAAGAAAGACGAGCTTTGGTGGGTCTCGTCATGCGTATAGGGCAGGTAACCGACGGCCACTGGAAGCGACCGAATGGATACCAGGGGATCAAAATCACACTCGAGTCCGGCAGAGTGTGAGGGGGGGGATGAAATCGGGAAATAGGAAGGAACAATATGACATCAGAAGACGGAGTAAATTAAGGGTTATTGGGAGATGCCGCCATTCTGCAGTGGACAAATAACTTCTGATGACTGCGCACGTGCAGTCATCTGAAGTCGTGATAGCCCTGCCGCGGTGGTCTAGTAGCTAAGGTACTCGGCTGCTGACCCGCCGGTCGTGGGATCGAATCCCGGCTGCGGAGGCTGCATTTTCCATGGAGGCGAAAATGCCGTACTTGGCCCGTGTGCTCAAATTTGGGTGCAAGTTGAAGAACCCCAGGTGGTCGACATTTCCGAAGCCCTCCACTACGCCGTCTCTCATAATCATTTTGGGACGCTTAAACCCCACATATGAATCAAAACTTCCTCCCTGACCGTTACGCGGGCTCTTGCCTGAGCTGCGACGGCTCCCCCACGGTATTCCATGTCATGGTGGAGTGCGCTGCAAAATTATTTCCTTCCCTTTCCATCATGCTGCTACTCCTTCCGCACCAAAGAACTGTGGGACCATGCTCTCTGCGACGGGCCTCCCGAGGTCCACCAAGACTTAGCACAACGAGCCCTGGTGGTCGCCGAGATCATGGTATAGGGCACCTGGACTATAGGGTTCCCTTCCACATGTTCCGTTTACATATATTTGAAATAAAATATTTCCTCTCTTTTTTTTTCTCTGTTGTAGATGTTTTCGCATGCGAGCTTCATTTCCAGCGGACCAATGGCAAATAGTGTGGTTTGCCAAAAGTCCTGTAGCTCACACGGGCTAACGAAGTTTTGCGAGCATAATAGGACGGGCAATTGAGTTTTGGTTTAGCGTAGCCCTAAAGCGAGTCCACGTTTGAAAGGGTTTGCAGCGCATGCACCGAAGTGCTCAATGGAAAGGCGTAATAACAGCGAGAAACGGAAGGCGAAGAAGGAAGACGAGGCGATCGTGTCTTAGGGCCGTTCCACGCGCTTCCCGCACAGCCGCAACGCACGTGCCAGGGCCCCTATGCCGCACGCAAGTGGGGAACAAATAAGCCAATTGGCAACGCTCTTTCACCCTCCGCAGCGTCGCCAATTGGCTTATTTGTCCCCCGCTTGCGTGCGGTAGGGATCCCGGCAGGTGCGTTGAGGCTGTGCGGGAAGCGCGCGGAACGGCCCTTACCTCTTTGCCTTCCGTTTCTCGCTGTCACGCATTTCTTCTGCTCATTTGTGCTTGCGCTGCATGCAAACCCTTTAAATATGAGCAACTATAGCCGAAATATTAGAGAGTTTTAGTACTGCGTACGCTGCGTACGTGGCGGCGTTGCGTACGTAAGGACGCCATGTTCTGCGTAGTGCGCATGCGCAGACCGCAACTCGCACGTATCGCGTTACGTACGCAGCCACTACGTACGCACGCATGAGATGCGTGCGTGCGTACGTATGAGCTGATCGCGCCGCTCTCGAACAAGTTCGCGACAGCGCGAGACTTCGTTTTGCAAAATGGCGGCATCGAAGGCAAGCACCGACCGGCTCTGTGGCTTAAAATATGGCCATAATCTGGCTATAACACTTGGATTGGCCCACAGTGGCTGTCAACAACACATACTTCTATTTTGATATACCAGATGGCGCAACACGCTTCACGCTCGTTACGTACGCGGGTACTACGGCGTATACTAAAAGCCGATTAGTGGCAAACGACGCCACGTAACGCAAGGCGCTTGCGTGATGCGTACGTAGCACCATTCCGCAGTACTAAAACTCTCTATTAGTTCTTTTTCTATACCGATTCTCTGCGATAAGTAATCATAGGGTCCGGTAAAAATAATCCCTTGATTCGATCGGTACATATAATCTTTCTTCAAAATATATTTTGTTCCACGGGTGTCGATACACAGATTACGTGATTCCCACGCTACGAAGGCTCTCCGAAAATAATTCATTGAGACCTCTCTCGAAGACTCGGTATGGCGTCCCTATTAAAAAAAAAGAGCTCTCGGTGATAAAGAAATGGGTTGGATTGAGTGCTTAGCTTCGAGAGAACGCGGTATTTCCGCTATCATTCCCGGGCTGGTTGTTTGCGTGTGATGGCTGCTGCGCGCGTGCTTGGAACTCCTTTTGCGCGGTATACGTGCGCTGTCTCGTATAATGGCGGCACACACGGAAGCGGCTACAGCGCGGGGACGTACAGGGTCGTGGCAGTGAACTGTGTATATAGCTGCGATTGAATCGCCCCGGGGCCGATTGAAGGACGCCGAGGATGAGGGGGGGAAGACGCTGCCAAGGACGGAACACTTCACGGATAGAGGAGACAAAAAAAAAGAAATGGCGGCCTTTTTAGCGAGCGTCAAGGGCGAGACGGATAGGCGAACAATTGCAGCGCGATCTTGCGAGAATGCAGTTTTGTTTTACCAGTGAAGGGCGCAGTGTAGTATATATGCCGGATGTTCAAAGCTGTCCTTTTTCTGTTTATAAAGCACTGGAAGTTCCGTGAAAAGCACCTTTACTGAGGAGTCATGTATCCGGAGGGGGACACAAATTGAGAAAATAATTATCATTGGCAGCCGCCCAGTTGACTAAGATCGAGTAATGACTGTATCAAGCGGACATATTTCTGTATGTTTGTGTCAGACTCCCGTAAGGGACAAAGAGTCCCTACGCACTTTCGTCGGTGGGCGGTGACACACGACATCTCCCACAAGTGTGGCAGCTTGGGCCAGTAGGTATGACATGACGATAGTTATAGCGCGGGTAGGTATGACATGACGATAGTTATAGCGCGAGAACAAAACGACGACAAAGAGACACGAAGGACTCGAGTGATCGTGCCCTTCGCGTCCTTCTTGTCTTTGTCGTCGTTCTGTTCTCGCGCTATAACTATCGTCATCTATACCACAACCCGAGAGAGATAGGCAGCGGAAGTAGGATACACGTCCTGTTTTCAGCTGCTGGCCGCTTGTCAGGTCCTTTGCAAACGAGTGACAGGCTAGCCAGCCGGTCTAAGCACTGGCTAGCCTCCCTGTCTTCCCGCTTATTTCTTTCCTTTGCAAACGAGTGAATCGTATGGTGTCGGACGAAGGTTGGCTGTGTTGTACACGAGGGAGTCGTTTCTTGCATTGCCTTGTCTTGCAGACGCACTTACGTCGGCCAGACCGGCCGATATGCCTTGACAAAATATTGTTAGAACATAAATGCAATGCGACTGTGCCGATTTCGGGACACCTGGGTATCCACTGCCGAGATTGGTGAATGCGCGCTTCAATGCAAGAGCACAAGACGCAGGCAATGAAGGTTGCTTTTCCCGGCTGGTGCTGACTGCTATAGCTCGTCACACAAGGGAGGAACGTTGCGCCTATTCTCACCGCCTTTCACGCGTAATCATGCGAACTGCGATTAAACTTCGGAGCGGGATGGCTAGAAGAGTACACATTTCTAGGTGGAAATGTGTACAAATGTGTATGCCTCCAGAGCAAAGTTTAAGCGCACCGCGGTCAGTAAGACCGGAAAGCCTCGCGTGGGAGGTGCCCCGTTGCGCTGTGCTCGGAGGCAGCTTTGCAAGCTGCTCAACCAGTTGTCAGGTCATCATAGAGGGCGGTGGCGAGCTTCGGGCTGGGCGGATCCTACGCGCCGCAACGTCGCTATATACAAGCGCCTCGGTATAAGCCAGCGGCGCCTACCTCTTTTGCTTAAAAGCACGTTTTCACTCTGTTGTGGGTCTATTCCTGTGGTGCGTAGCAGCCAACTGGTTCATCTACCTCATGCATCGCACATAATAATAATAATAATAATAATAATAATAATAATAATAATAATAATAATAATAATAATAATAATAATAATAATAATAATAATAATATATTATTATTATTATTATTATTATTATTATTATTATTATTATTATTATTATTATTATTATTATTATTATTATTATTATTATTATATGTTCTCCAAAATAGCTTTTTGATTTACGTAAGCTGGGTGAAAGTTGTGTACGAGAAGAAGCTTTATTTGCTAAGTGTGTTTAGTTGTCGGGTTAGTTGTCGAAACACCCGTGGCCTATAGTTCGAGGTTATAATTGGAATCTGCTATAAAAAATACGTTGAATACCAGGTGCGTTCAAATTAACAGAGGTACCGAATATCCCACCGTAAATTTACACGAATTTTTTAATGGTTTTTAAATGGCTACATGTGTAGCGTGAGTGGTTTGTCTACGTAGTGTTTTATTTCATGTGTGTGTGTGTGTTCTGTTCTTTTTTGATGACGTTCGGGTATTGCCTCACTGTGTAGCCCTTGACTTCGCGTTATCATGGTGTTATGATGTTTAGTAGATTGGAAGCCTCCGTTGATAGGGGTGTTTTGATTCGCGGCAGTTCCTTTTTTTTTCTAGTTTCTAAGGGTCTCAGTTACACTGTCACACCGCTGTAAGGGTGTATGACGGTCTACTGTGTGATACAGCTGCTGAGAACGAAAACGCGTGTTCTATATAGTACACCCATGTCGAGCGCATTTCGAGAGGGGGAGACGGGTGAAATGACAACAACAACAACAACAACAACAACAACAACAACAACAACAACAACAACAACAACAACAACAACAACAACAAAGGAAATTACCATGTAGCTATAGGTCTATAGTGCACGCCAATTAAGGATCGAATTCAGTCCGTAGATGTGCCGGAAAATTTCAGGATTTCAGAGATGCGTCCCGTTTCGTTGCCTTCCGGGTAGAGAGTTTCCCTTTCCTTGTTAACCTTCCGGCTAACCTTGCGTAATCTTCTTTTTGTTCTGATAGGTAATCTGCTTGATAGTTTCCTAAAATTAACTAGTGGGGACTCTGGCGCAGCGATCGTTCAGCGATCGTGGGAGTGATGGGTATAGTTACACAAGTCCGCCTCGTGCTTGCGGGCTTCGAACGCGCACTTGTCGCTTTGTTTATTGCTACGTTTTGGTTTCGTTTTGGATATAAAAAGAACGGACCGTTTTAAACTGCGTGACCCGACTTGAATGGGTGAGCCGAAAAGATTAAGGTGGTGAAGTGCAACTGCCGAAACATTTGCCGATCGTCGTCTCGTGACGAAGCACGCTCCAAGCCATGCCAAGCCAAACGGAGACGAAAGTATGAAGATGAGGCAAACATTATTGTGTACTACCCATAGTCCCCATGCTCGCTGAAGCGCCGTGCGTTGGAGCTCCCACAGACACCAGCGCCAGAGTTCCCTCTTGCGTATTAGTGGGGGGAAATTCTAGGATTCATTTGATACGGATTGATGATGTGTGGCAGCTTCGGCTAGTTGGTATGAGGCATGACGATAGTTATAGCGCGAGAACAGCGCGTTCTGTTCTCGCGCTATAACTATATAGCGTGAGTTCTCGCCCTATAACTATTGATTGATTTGTGGGGTTTAACGTCCCAAAACCACGATCTAATTATGAGAGACGCCGTATAGTGGAGGGCTCCGGAAATTTCGACTTCCTGGTGTTCTTTAACGTGCACCCAAATCTGAGCACACGGGCCTACAACATTTCCGCCTCCACCGGAAATGCAGCCGCCGCAGCCGGGATTCGAGCCCGTGGCCTGCGGGTCAGCAGCCGAGTACCTTATAACCACTAGACCACCATGGCGGGGCAACTATCGTCACGGCATGATGGTGACGCATTATGGCGGCAGTTCGTTCTGCTTTTAAGAGCATGACGTGGCGCTCGCTGTTATTTCCTGTGTGTGTGTGTGCGTGCGTACGTGGGTGATTACGTTCGTGCGCGTGAATATAAATGAGATACGGCCGCTGGAGACACTGTGAACTGGCTGCTTGCCAGCTCGTGTTGTCCATTCTTTTTTTTTTACACATCCTGTCAAACGCGCTTCCGAAAGGGGGATATCGTAGTCGAGGCTCATTGTGTGGCCTCCTATCCGCGCGCACTTTCAAGGACACCTCGAAAAAAAAGTGTGTCCTCCATATGACACGAAAGGTCGAACACGTGCTGTCTGTTCCTTTCGAGTTGAAGGAATTTATGTTTAAACTAGACTCGGCGTGTAATAAGTTGTACGATTTTGCGCCATATATGTATCGTTTGTTTTGGTAAGGCGTTTATGTTTTTTTTATGCTTACCCCCGAGATGTTAGAGGGTTCAGGCATGGCTTGCTACTGCGGGTGTCAGGTGATGAATAGCACATAGAATGATCGCTTATACAGAAAAATAATACACACAGTCACGCTCAAATTATAAAAAAAAATATTGTTCAAAATGGTGTCTTCCCCCTTCCCCTCCTATACTTGAAATGGTGTCACCCCAGAAAACTTTTTTGCCTACGTCTTTGATCTTTGCCACTGATTAGGACAAATTAGTGGGGCAAATTAACAGTATGTTTTGATGAGGCTCTTTTTTTTTATTTGGTACATTACCCGCAGCACCATCTTAGGAATTATTGCGGGGGGCACAGTACCTCATGAAATCATTCCGCAGTCTTGCGCCAACCAAAACAGCTGGTAACATATTCCATTCGACAATGGGTTGCGGAAAAAAAGAATGCTTTAACAGATCCGTTCTGGGGTTGTTTAAATTTGTAGTCATGACGAGAGGAATGATAATGCGTTGGTTTTAAGTATTCTGAAGGATTAATGCCTGTTTTCTCGTTATAGATTGAATAAATAGTTTCAATCTTAGATTACGTCTTCGATCTTGTAAGTATATTGCCAATTGAGTTCTCTTTTCATACATTGTGCTGATGTAGCTACTCTCGAGAGCAAGAAACCCCATCTCTTCTAAAATAAGTGGCGGGATCCGTCCTGGTTTTGGCCTGACGCGCCAGCTATATAATATAGCCCTGTGGATATGAGGAAGTCTTGACCGCCGTTACGTACTCGCGGCCTCCTGTACACGCAGAAAACGTATACACATCCGAGGCCCGTAAAGTGCGGCCCATTCCACGACCGTGTCGCGGCTCGGCGCACAATAACAGCGTGAATCACACACTCGTGACCCGGATTGAGAAAGAGCCGCAGACACGTACACTATATACGCCCTTGTATAAGCGGCTCGCACAGCACCAGCTCGCGCCCCGCCGCGGTGCTCTAGTGGCTAAGGTACTCGGCTGCTGACCCGCAGGTCGCGGGTTCGATTCCCGGCTGCGGCGGCTGCATTTCCGATGGAGGCGGAAATGTTGTAGGCCCGTGTGCTCAGATTTGCGAGCACGTTAAAGAACCCCAGGTGGTCGAAATTTCCGGAGCCCTCCACTACGGCATCTCTCATAGTCGTATGGTGGTTTTGGGACGTTAAACCCCACATATCATCACCAGCAGCAGCACCAGCTCGCGATAAAGAGAAAGCGCGCGGCTGGTATGGGCGATCGTGTGTCGCAGAGGAAGGCACAGAAGCAGGCACACCCGTATTTATATTTGAGGTGCACGTTGATGAAACTGCGTGCCGATGGTCAAAGTTTATCTGTAACCATATGCTGGTTATAGCTCATAAAACGCTATAAATTGCCCCCCCCCTCTCCCTCCCGAAGAACAGAAAAGAAAAAAAAAAGGCCCGTGTCTGCATGTTACGATGAAAATGTCGTCGAACGACGACAGTCTTGCGAGAGTAAACAAAACGTTTATTTGATGTTCTGCGCAAGAATATCGGTGAATGGAATTCTGGAGGCGCTGCGTTAGAGTCTCGATCCGTGCAGCGAAGGCGAACGAGTACATCAAGTCACGTCACACGTGAGACATGAGTGCTATCTGGCAGTTATCCTGAAAAACGTGGCGCGCTCCGTGCGCGCCCGTCTCTGCGGTGATACGGTGTAGAACGCAGGGCGACGGGTAGGTGCCGCCACCGTGTCGTCTTAGCAAAGCGTTGAAAACGCTTGCCGTTTCGTGCAAGCGCTGCATGGCCAGCGCAGCGTTATAAAGGCTACTATCCTTATAGTTACTTATGTATGCCTTTTCTGGTAAAAAATACACATGTACATAATATTGACGTGTTGTTATGGTGCCTCAGATATGCGCAATAATTGCTTTTTAATTGAGAATCGCTTAAGTATGGACGCTGAACCTTGAGCAATATTGGTGGGCGCTGCGGATAGGGTCGGCCGTTTGGAATGTCTTTTGGTCACTTTCCTGCCGTTTAGGGTACCGTTGAGGGTGTACAAACAGACAAATGTACAGACAGACAGACAGACAGACAGACAGACAGACAGACAGACAGACAGACAGACAGACAGACAGACAGACCAAAATTATTGCATCGAAGGTCCCCTAGAAAGACAACCGTCCTTAAAAGACAAGTATCTATCGCTCAAGTCTTTCTTCAGCCTTCTTGTTCTTTTAAAGCCTTGGCCTCTCGTGTTCTGGTGCATCGCGCCTCTTTTCCCACTATACCCCAAGCTGCTTAGATGCGGCGGCGGCGTCTTCTCGGCAATCGTCGTTCGGTTTGGCAGCCTGCGCGGAGAGGAAGTTGATTTGCGATTCGGCCGTGGCGGCGGTCGATGGTGAGATTAATAGCGCCGTAACTCGTTGTTGTCTTCACTCTTTCTCTCTCGCTGATCTTGGATGTTGTTGTCGACGTCTGCAGTCTCGTCCCTATGCATTGATTCCCGCTGCAGCCAATTCCCTTTTGCCAAACTCGCTTGGCGCCGCTCGTCGCGTGCCAAGCCTTATGTAGCTGCTATTCCGAGCGCATCTGTTTTGCATCGAACGCACGGCAGGGTTTTGCATTCTTTTCCGCCTATTCCTCCTTAATCCTTATATGTGTGTGTGTACTCGCGTACGCGCGTTCCATTCTAACGCGTGCTTTGAAAGGAAATAGCATTCTTGCGTGGCTCTTGGGACAGTCGTATTGCTTGCTCCTATAGGCGTTGCGTTTGTGGAAAGAGTGATTTTTGTTGTAGTGTGTGGAGGGGAGATGGTGGAATGACTACGTACACATCTGTCTTCGATTCACATGTTTAATGCATGACTAAGCAGAGAAAGTTTCATTCATTCTTGCCCTTGGGAGCAATCGCAATATATATTGTTAGAATAGTCTTAGGCGTTCTAGTCGTATACAAAGTGCGCGTTCGTATATTTTAAAGCTGCTCATAACAGCCGGTGATGAATAGATTAAAAGGTGCGCAGTGTAACAAAAAGTGTTTAAATAAGCACCATTCTCCTCCGCACGCATCTCAAAACTAAATGCAAATTATTCAGTATAGTGAAAATATACTCCGCAAGGGAAGTTATACCTCGCGTTGCTCTGCGGTTGGTATGCTTTTTAGTGGCAGTGCACGCGTTATAGTTCTGTTTTATGGGCTTTATGCATAAATTTCACTCGCCCAATGGAAGCCACGATATGACGTCAACGTCATCGCTTTGTGCGTACGCGTCTTGCCCCCTCGTGATCCTCGACTACCTTTATACGGGCACAGCAAGACGGATGAGCGAACCACTCGGTTGGCAACGCATTTCCTATACATTATAACAAACACATCGGTAACTTTATTATTTTAATTTTCTTTTCTGTCTCCCATTTCTCCTTCCCCAGCGCAGGATAGCAAACCAGACACTTGCTTTTTGGTTAACCTCCCTGCCTTTCTTCATAGCATATCTTTTTCTCTCTTTGTTGGAATTGGTCCTTCTAGAGGATACAGAGTTTTGTTAAGTGAGCATCTTCAGCGTATCTTACGTCCGCAGCAGGAAGAATGTCTCCCCAGGTGACTTGCTCCGCGAGGTACAATTGCATGTTACGCCTGCAACTTTAATTTTGTCGCTCCGCGTACCCCGTTGCCGTTTTCGTCCGCGCTTCTCATATCTTGCTGTTCATTCCGACCGTTCTGACTGGCCATCTCTCATGTGTTAGGTCGCCCCTTTTTTTCTTTTTATCATTTTATATCAACTGGATATCTCAAACACCTGTGTACTCCTTGATATACTCTGTTATCCTTTTTTGTTTTTTTTTCTGTGGTACGTAGTGTTACATGCGCCCACCATTTTTTGTTTCGTCGCATTTGGTCGTTGCTAACATCTCGATGTTTTTGTCTCATTCTCCAAGTCTCTTCCCGGATTGGTTCCTGTTCAACAAAACGATATCGCAAGTATTAGGTGCGAGTTCATTGGTACTGTTATAAGTATAAAATTCGCATAACCTCCGTCCTCATATGTTATAGCTCCTGCTCTAGGTGGCTCGAACGACGCTGCTGCCGTCTGTCGGACGGGTTGAGCGCTGTCAGGCTCGGCCTTTTTTCCGAAGATTACTCGCTGACCTGTGAGTCGATCCTGGCTGCGCTGGTCGCGTTCGGAGCCGTATCTGCCAACTCTTCCGATTTTCCCGCTAAATGTACGAATCTCGACCGCGCTTACGATTTTACGAATCTTGCCTGAAATTTTTACGAAGAAAACATTTCATTTCCGATAAAAAAATAAAGTTAGTAAAATATATAGCTTGGCCTCCGCGGTTGGCTATGGCGCATTGCCGTATAGCTATAGTCGCGAAGGCCACAAAAACGGTGTTCCGCTATATTCCACCACCAGTAGAGAACAATTATGTAATGGTGTTATCATCAGCGGCGTTCCCTTCAACAATGGATCGTCCTGTACGTACATACGTCAAAAGCTTCTCTGAAGACGGAGTGTCAGGTGCGCCTCGTTGGAACAGTGGCTATATAGGGGCGCATCGGCTACTCACACGAAGGTCGTGGGTTCGATTCCTGCCGCGGCGGTCGAATTTCGATGGAGGCGACATGTTATAGAGGCCCTGTGCGATGTGAGTGCACGTTAAAGAACACCATGGACGGTCGAAGTTTCTTGAGCCCTCCTCTATACAACGTTCCTCACAATCATATTGTGGTTTTGGGATGTTAAAACCCCAGATACTAACATGAATATTTTTGTATGTATTTCAGAGTTGTCATTCTATTAATTGCTGTCATGGGCCACATGCGTGTTTCTTTTTGTATTGTCGCTTTTCGCTGCCTCTAATTTTTGTATTTTTGTCTAATTTTTGTATTTTTCGCTGCCTCTAATTTTTGTATTTTTGGAGGCGTCTGTTTTTTTTTTTTAGCTGCGCAGCTATATATTATCCTCGACGTATATACAGGGGACGTGGGAGGCCTTTTTTATGTGTGTGTGATTTCGCCCTTTGTTTCGCATCACGCGCCGCGAAGGTCAGGAACGAGACAAAAAAAAGCTGCATCAAGATTATATACCTTCCTGGAGGATGGCCGTGTGTGACGTCACACATACTCGAGACGCGACGTTGGCGCGCCGGACGCCGCGCGCGACCCCATGCGATTGTTATAGGCATTTGTCCTTATACGCCTCTAACCTAATTAAATATATCGTTGGGCTTGTTGGTTCGTACTGTGCAGAGACTTACAAAGAGGGTTCAGCTTAAATTGAGGACGACGCAGCGAGCAATGGAAAGAAAAATGGTAGATGTAACCTTAAGAGACAAGAAGAGAGCAGTGTGGATTAGGGAACAAACGGGTGTTAAGGATATTATAGTTCAAATCAAGAAGAGTAAATGGACATGGGCCGGTCATGTAGCGCGTAGACAGGATAACCGCTGGTCATTAAGGGTAACTGACTGGATTCCCAGAGAAGGGAAGCGGGTTAGGGGGAGACAGAAGGTTAGGTGGGCAGATGAGATTAAGAAGTTTGCGGGTATAAATTGGCAGCAGCAAGCACAGGACCGGGTTAACTGGCGGAACATGGGAGAGGCCTTTGTCCTGCAGTGGACGTAGTCAGGCTGATGATGATGATGACTGTGCGATATTTAGGATATAACTCTACCTATACTGCGTATACCGCTGGTGCATCGTTAAAAATCGAGGCCGAATGCTCCGCCAGTATCAGCTATAGAAACAAATGACGTAAAAAAAGGCGTTATACACAGATATCTCAACGCAGATACTCCGACGCCCTTTCTGCCGATGCTCCGTTCCGTATCTCTTATTTCTTCGCCTTTTTGTGATGTTATTACTTTTTGCGTGGTACACTCGTATACACTGGTGCATCGAACGTACTTTTCGTAAAGCGGTGGGACTGATGCTTGCTAAACGCTTCCGAGTTAGAACGTTCATTTTGCGAGTCTGTTTCCGGTCCCCAAGTTGGTGTATGCGAAACTATGGAACCGCAGCAAACTTATTTCCGTATAACTGTGTACCTGTGCACAACTGCTGACCCGAATGTCGCTGGATCGATCATGGCCGCGGCGGTCGCTTTTTCGATGCAGGCGAAAAACACTTCATTAAAGCCCATCGACACATAGACTTCAAACAAGAACCCCAGGTGATCGAAATTTCCGGACCCCATCGCGAATGCGGAGTGTATCATGATCATATCGTGGTTTTGGCGCATGAAGTTCGAGGAATTAGTGTACCTTCGATCCTTGTGTTCCCAGCTTCTTACACTACAAGCGTTGCCGGCAAATCTGCTGCCGCTTATATTTAATGTTAATATTTTACGCCACCAAGCCATCCATTGTCACTTCTTTTTTTTTTTGACCCACCATTACGTATGTTTGTGTGTGTTTCTGTGTGCGCGCTTATAGACTATAACCATGGAAAATGTAAAAAAAAAAGTTCGCGAACGGGTTAGGTTAATTTATCGCATTCTGCACCAGCAATTCCCTCCCTCCCCCTTTTTTTCTGCTTATAGTGTACAGAAGCGTGGCCACAAATGTTTTTTCGGGTCGTGAGGACTTGGGTGGTGGGGGTGAAGTGTCATTCGCCCGTTATGTATGTTCTCAAAATTGCTAAAGTGAAAAATTTGTGTGTCAGCGGGGGAGCAGAGGTGTTGAAGCTCCACCCCCCCCTCTTCCTTGGCTTCGTCAGGGGTGTGATAGTGTATATACCCTTGTCGACAATGGTCGACGACAGAGTTACACCCCCGAGATCGCCGCCTCCGTACCGCTGGGGAGCGAAACGGCCACGCCGTGGCAATAAAAGTGGTGACGTCACAACTTACAGCGCCCGGTGGTGAAATGACGCGCGTTTTTTTTTTTCGCCCCACCTGGAAATTTTTTTCGCCCCACCGCGCAACGTGCGCGGGAAAAATTGTCTCTCCGAGCGGCAACGTACTCGACTTTCCCTTGCAAGCCGTCGCCGTTCGGGCGGCTTAGTTTATATGCAGCGTTTAAATGCCGCAGTTTCCTCTCTACGCGTGAGTTATCGAGGCGCCTCCCGTTTTGGTCCCTGGCAGGAACCGCGAAATCGGAACGAATTATATGTGTGTACAGTTTATGCATCTGTCGGACGGTTGCAGGGTTTTGCCAGAACCCGTGCGACTGCCTCTTTGGAACACGCAATGTGCTGCAAACTGCATATTGACGCGCGCAGTAATGGACATGGGGTGTTGTTCTCAGCAGGGACATCCTTTTAAAGGAGACACTACAGAGAAACAATGGCTTGGTTTTGATTGACGAATTGCACTCTGAGAACTCTAACGCCATATGTTTCACTATCACAAGTTCTTTATTAGCGGAGAAGATCAATGTTAAAGTTTCATTTTTTCAGATTCCCCGCCGAAATCTTCGCGCGTGACGTCAGAAATCTCAAAATGTACTTTTTATATTTTCATGACCCTGCATGGCTCGCTTATTATTTTTTTTTGAAACTTTATATGCTAGGTCTATGGCGCACCCACAGATGACAATGTACTTCATTTCTTTCGATCGCCCCATGTCCCCGGACGCGACAAGTGTATACGTTGCGTTTCAGCTCTCAAGATCGCTTTCGAGGGTGTGTATTGGCGGGTGTAGGTCTCTGTTCGAAAATAAATAAATAAATGAAATAACAAATTAGGAAGGCTAGGTACACGTTGTCGTCAGTCATATTATCTATACTTTTCTCACTCTTCCCTTCGGTAAGTAGAACAGCTGGGGCGCGCCTCGAGAGTGCCGTTTCGCTCGAACAGAAGCGGCGTGGGCAGAAATTCCAGGCCATGGCGTGTCACCCGTCCGCACACTCCTCGCTTATTCTCTGTTTTGTGATTCCCGGAATTAAAGGGCGTTATTATTTTTTTTTCAGGTGCGCTCAATTAACCGCGAGTGGGCCGCGCGCTCTGACAACTTGCAGCCCTGTAGCGACAGTCGCACGGCTCCTGGCATTCAGAAAAGTCAAAGAGTAACGCTAAACAGAATGACGTAATTTGCGCTTTACTCACTGTCGGCAGCCGTACGGTCGTTGACCGCGCATATTTCTTTTTTAAACGAAAGTATATTATGGCGGGGGTCCACCACGGCACAGCTGATGTATTTCCGTCACGGATGCGACGTCGTAAAATATATATCAACAGATGGCAAAGAAGCAAACGAGAAGGAAAAATTCGGTCGCGGGGCGTCGAACCAGCGACTTCTCAATCCGCAGCGCGCGGCGCTAACCACTAGGCCACGCAGCGTGAGGCAAGACAATTTATTTACCCCATATATACCATTTCGCGGTTCTCGGAGCTTCTACACTTCAGTGCGTTTTCGTCATCAGTAGCGAGATGGTCGCTCCAAGTCGTCACCTCTCACGTTTCGGGGAGCGCCGCCTCTGCGGAGAATGGTCTCTCGGACACACGCGCTTATCACACTCGTGATTTAGCAAAGCATGCACGAAGGTCGCTTCGCTCGCTGCTGCGGCCGCGTTTGCAAAAAGAGCACGCTGCTCACAAAAGAAGTTGTAAGCATTGCGACAGTTGATCGCGTTTGTCCTGTGTATACTTGTGCGTTCTCCTCGTGCGCCTTTAATGTGGAAATGTATTAGCGCACAAGGTAGAAGGAAAACCACTTGATAGGAAAGGCGCTCACAGTGGCGAGATATTCACCTTTTCCTAAACGCCTTCCTGGGCGCCGCCATGGCCCCTCCTTGGGCTGTGCAAATCGGCGCGTCCCCTCGAAAATGCACTGACAACGCTGCGCCTTTAGCCTTTGTACTCCCGCGCGCAGCCCATCGTGGCGGTGTTTTTTTTTTCCTTCCTGTGAAAAGGTGTATATATGAGGAAATATATGAGCGTCTTTCCTGTCAAGTGGTTTTCCTTCTACTGTGAGCGCTAATATATTTCCACATTACGTTGTACCAACTGACCCAGCATTCCACTTTATTGACCTTTATCGTGCGCTTTTATTTGTGTTTAAAATTTGCGCTTTAAGTGTCGAGCTGTGACAGTGGTTGGTGTGCGCTCGTCCGGTGTGTGCTCATTTCGTGCGTGCTTTCTGTTTGAGAGGTGCGTTGGAACTTTCGAGCTGCTTGCCGTTGTTCGCGTGACTTTGCAATTTTTTTTTTGCTGTTGCATTATTTCCTTCGCCCTTGTGGCGAAACAATTCACAATAACTTACTCCCAACAACCTCTGTGAAGACACGTTTCGATTTCGTGTTATAGCGATTACTAAAAGGGGGGGGAGGTGATCAGCCACATTTTCTTGTCATTTCCGATACGAATACTAAACGTTTTTGAAATGCATACCATGTCATCAGTTCAACTCTTTCGCTCAATGGATGGGATCGGATGGGATTGGGTGGTATGGATGAATTGCGTTGGGTGGATGGATGGATTCATTGTATTGATTTATTGATTAGATGAATGGATGATTTGATTGGATGTTATTGAATGGGATTGAATTGGATCGGATGTTATTGGATGGGATGTATGATCCATCCATCCTATGTGCATCGCCCCGCCGCGGTGGTCTAGTGGCAAAGGTACTCGGCTGCTGACCCGCAGGTCGTGGGATCGAATCCCGGCTGCGGCGGCTGCATTTTCCACGGAGGCGAGAATGCTGTCCACCTGTGTGCTCAGATTTAGGTGCACGTTAAAGAACCCCAGGCGGTCGAAATTTTCGCAGTCCTCCATTACGGCGTCTCTCATAAACACATGGTGGTTTTCAGACGTTAAACCCCACACATATGCATCATATATCAATCAATCAATCAATCAATCAATCAATCAATCATATATGCATCTTATAGCATGCATGCGTGCTTTAATGTATTCTATACGCGCCCCCTTTATATGGCGGTTACATGTGTGCCACCAGGCTCGACGAAAAGATTTAATTAAAAACTGCACCAGTTGGCCAGTGTCTTGTTGCCCCAAAGTGTGCCTAGTGTATACCTCGCGAATTCACAGCCCACTTCTGTGCCTCTTACGGCAGAATGCCCTTATTTTCCCCACTATTTAGTTTTGACCTTTCTCTCTGGTTTTATAACACCAAAAATCTAACCGTCTCTTACTTATTTCTAACGCTGGCGTGTTAAGCTTACCATTACTGTGCCTAAAACCCAGGGCTGCACGTAAGTCAATGCCCAAATGCATACTTGTGTGAATATCTACCCATTAAATCATACTGGTCTGTGAGAAGCAGCGCTGCAGTGGCTGCCGTCTAGTTTTAAGCTGTGCTGTAGTACACTGATAGCTCATTGTACAAAGTTGCATCTTGCATAAAAATTATTTGGGTAGATCTGAAAATTTATTATAAAAGTTTATTATTAACACAAAATATATTGCAAGACTATTTTTATTTACTTTGTTATAACCGATATTTTGTTATATTTGGTTTTGTTATATCGAGGTTTGAGTGTAGAATAAGTGAAAATTGCGGTTTTCTTGGGCACAGCGCGAAATAAACAAATAACGGTGCCCCAAACGCAGAGATGAGATGAGCGCTGCCGCCTAATATTCGATACAGCTTACCGTTTTCTTCAACGCCCTTGACCATTTGTGTAAATACTTTTCTTCCATGACTTCCTTGAATTGTATTATCACCTTGTTGTTCAATTGTTACTTTTTTTAAAGTCATAACCCCTCTGTCTTAAGCAAAGAAATTGTGTAAAAAACGCTTTGCAACCTTGTTTCATTCTGTTATTTCGTGTGTTTCATGTATGCTCACCCTGCTTAGACTATTTGTCCGCAGTATACTATAAATAAATAAATTATTCTGCGACGCCCCCCCCCCCCCTCTCCTTTATTTTTCTTCAAAAGCTGTTGCGTAAGCTTGGATATCTTGCGCTCCTGGTGGGCTCCGTTTAGGTATAGTTTGTTTCACCCTCAATCGGGGTCTTCAGTTTCGGTGATTATGTTCTGAAATTACGCGTGTTTTTTTGGTGATTTTTATAAAGTGGGTGTCCATGAAATGTCACGCCCTATACTACTCTTTCATGTGATGCAGCCCTGCAGTTAATTATTTTGAAAATAATTGACGAGTTTTTGTTGAATACTCATTTGAATGTAACTTCAGATGCGTCAAAGCTTCGGCATAGAATTAGTTTGCGCTGACGACAAAAGCCTCACTGTCATAGCAGCTTTATAAAAAATTGTATTGTTCAAGAAAAAAATACCTCAATCGCCTAGCTTTCGATTTGTCCATTCACCCTGCAGCTTTTCGAACTCCTTCAATAAGAGAGAGAGAGATAATAAAATGAGGGAAAGGCAGGGAGGTTAACCAGAAAATGGAGCATCCGGTTTGCTACCCTGCACTAGGGGAAGGGGGAATGGGGAAGAAAGATTGGAAAGAAAGCGAAGAGGGAAATAGACGCGCGCGAAAGAAAAAAAAAAGGGGGGGGGAGCTGGGGTGCTACAGTCTATACAATAGGCCGCTGCCACGCAAAAAGTTCAGTAGGGCCTTCACTGATTTTCTGTGAGCACACAAATCATGTCGTCTTTCCAGCACTGATTGTTCAGACAAAGGTCTGTCGTCAAGGCGAGCTAACGCCGCAGCTAGTTGCCGTCTTTGCACGCTGTAACGAGGGCAGTGACAGAGAACGTGCTCTATAGTTTCATCGCTGCCGCAATGCCCGCAAGCAGCACTGTCTTCCATGCCGATTCGGAAGGCGAAAGCTTTGGTGAAGGCGACACCAAGCCATAGTCGGCAAAGCACCGTTGTCTCGAGTCGGGAGAGTCCAGACGGAGGCCGGAGTCGACGAGACGTGTCCAGTCTACGCAGTCGTGTGTGCCGTAAGCACTCGGTGTTCCACAGGGATTTTAATTCTGCATTAGCGATTTTTCGGATGGTCATTGCAGCATCAGTCCTTGAAAATGGTATAGATTTTTCTTCACCATTTTCGTGTGCTGATCGGGCAGCTGCATCGGCATGTTCGTTGCCCAATATGCCGCAGTGACTTGGAATCCACTGAAACGTGATTCTGTGTCCTTCGTCGAAGAGGTGGTGAAGCAGCTCTCTAATTTCCAGCACTAGTTGCTCATGAGGTCCCCGGCGTAAGGCGAATGTCAAACACTGTAGTGCTGCCTTAGAGTCCGTGAACACGCTCCATTTCTTGGCTTCTTGGTGTTTAATGACTTCAATTGCGCTACGTAGAGCAGCAAGTTCCGCAGCTGTCGATGATGTCTGGTGGGATAAACGAAACTTCACCGTTGTCGCTGTTGCAGGAAAGATCACCGACCCTGCAGACCCATCCACTTTAGTTGAAGCGTCAGTATACAGATGAGTATGGTCACTGTATTTCTCATATAACAAGAGAAGAGAAAGCTGCTTTAGCGCTGGAGACGAGAGCCGGGCTTTTGACCCTATGCCTGGAACCGTGAGTTCAACATGTGCACAGGTCATACTCCATGGGGGAGTTGAAATCCTCGATGGAGTTGTATATCCCGCAGGAATGTGTGTGCGATGTGACATGACTGTCTGGCAGAATGAGGCACGAGGTCGGGCTTCTGGAAGTGAAGCTAGATGATGGGCAGGGGCACGAGTAAGATGCCTTACGTGTGCTCTGAGCACTTCCATCATGATATGCGTCTTCAGCGGGTAGTCATTAGCGATCTCGATTGTCTCAGCTGATGATGAACATCGCGGTAGGCCCAGACAAACTCGCAGAGCCATGGCCTGGATGCTTTCGAGAGTCCGAATGTTGGTTCTACAGGTGTTGGTCAACACAGGCAAACTGTAGCGCAAATAGCCAAGAAAAAGCGTCTTGTACAATTGCATCATTGCATGTACTGAAGTCCCCCAGGTTTTTCCTCCGAGATACTTGAATAAGTTAGCAATTTCTGTCAGCCTCTTCTTCAAGTGTGCCACATGTGGGCCCCAGCAGAGGTCTCTATCAATGAATACGCCTAGAAATCTGTGCATCTTGACATACGGTATGACTTGGCCATCGATTGATATAGCGTATGGTCTCATTGGCTTTCGACTAAAAGCAATCAATGCACATTTCGCTGGCGAGATTTTCAGACCCTGGTCCTTGAGGTACAATGATACCAACGTCACAGCTTTCTGAAGTCTTGCGCGTACCTGAGGCCTTGTCACGCCAGATGTCCAGACGCAGATGTCGTCAGCGTACACGGATAACTTGACCACACTTGGTAATCGTTCAACAAGACCAATGAGGACGAGGTTGAAGAGGGTTGGACTCAAAACGCCACCTTGCGGGACTCCACGATGCGTTGGGTGTTGGGAAGTTGGACCATCTGCAGTGTTCACAAACAAGGTCCGCCCTTGTAAATAGCTGCGTGTCCAACAATACAGTTGCCCGCCTAGGCCCACTGACTCAATGGCTTCGAGGATGGCGTCATGTTGAACGTTGTCGTATGCTCCTTTTACGTCAAGGAACATGGCTGCAGATAGTCGTTTACCTGCCTTTTGTTGCTGGACATATGTGACGAGATATATAACATTGTCGATCGAACATCGGTGACGGCGAAAACCAGCCATGGCGTTCGGATATATCTCATAGTATTCCAGGTACCATTCAAGCCTGGCCAAGATCATTCTCTCCATTACCTTTCCTACGCAACTTGAGAGTGCGATCGGTCGGTAAGAGGCAATGTCCAGGGGAGATTTGCCAGGCTTAAGGATCGGTACCAAGCGGCTAATCTTCCAATTTTGCGGAACGACGCCAGCTTGCCAGGAATCGTTGAAGATCTTAAGGAGTGCATCTCGTGTCCGTTTACCAAGGTTGCACAGCATCTTGTATGAGATGTCATCCGGGCCACTTGACGACGACTTATTACATAAGACGAGCGCCGCATCGAGCTCCTGTGATGTAAACGGTAGATCCATGCGTGGATCCCGTGAGTGAGGGATTTGATTCACTGTATGTAGGCTTGTGTACGCTGTCTGGCCCACGGTCATAGCGCAGAAATCTTCTGCTACCTCAATTTCATGTCGGCGATGAAAAAGTGCAAGGGCTTTGAAGGGAAAACGCTGCTCTGGAACAGAACGTAGGCCTCGCACAATTCTCCATATCTGAGACAGTGGTTTATGAGGATCTAGCGACGCACAAAATTTCCTCCATCGTTGGGTGTCTAATTTGTCAAGGCGCCGTTGTATCTTCTTTTGGATGCGCCGGGCTGTCCGTAGATCGTCTGTGGAATTGGTGCGTCGGTATCGTTTTTCGGCACGACGGCGTATCGCACGAAGTCGCTCCAGCTCGAGGTCATATGAGTACTTCGAAGAGCGTATTATTGTGCGCGTAGTCGCATGTGCAGTTTCCTTAATAGCTTGCTGAAGACCATTGGACAGGCCTTCTTCACAAGCATCCTCAAGTTGAGTCTTGAACACACTCCAATCTATTCTTTGTGTTGTGGTAGAGGAGTACGTGTTCGAAATACCTTTGATCTTCAGGTAAGTGGGGATGTGGTCGCTTCCGTGTGTTTCAATGTCCAAAAACCACTTTACCCGTGTAGCAAATCGGCGTGAAACAAAGGACAAATCAAGGCAACTGCTATATGTAGTGCCTCGTAAAAACGTAGGACTGGCATCATTCAGAAGGACGAGACCATGGCTGGAAACCAATGATGCTAGACGTCGTCCCGTTGAATTAAGCCTTGAGCTTCCCCAGATGGGATGATGCGCATTGAAATCCCCGGTGATAACCCACGGACCCGGATGCGCCCTTAATATGCCGTCTAGTTTGTTGGCGTCGAAATGACCTGATGGGGATATATACACGCCTAGAAGTGCGAATGTCACGTTTCCTTTTTTAACAGACAAGCACACATACTGATTGCTGTCGTGAGGTTGCACTGGCTGGACGACGTAAGTAAGCTCCCGGCGAATAAATACAACAACTTTGCTACTTTCGATGTCACTTGAAGAGAAAAATGACTCGTAGCCGGATAATCTGATTGGGTGCGATAATTTCGGTTCACATATAATTATGATGGGAAATCGGTGCAGATGAACAAACTGGCGAAAATCAGATATGCGAGATCTCAGACCTCTTGCGTTCCACTGAAAGATGGACGCTTCTCTGACCTCCTGACGGAACGACTTGTTATTGTCAGCCATGGTTTACTGGAGGCTTGCAAGGACCGGACTCAACGCGTCCAGCACCTGTAGGCCGCTCCTAGCAGTTGGCGTGTCGATGCTTGTCAGAAGACTTCTGATGACACTCACAATGGATCGCAGCATAGGAATAATTTGACCATCTGCTTTTGGAGCCTCGTCATCAGCAGCATTGGCTTTCACTGGGAGCAGAGAGCGGGAAGGCTGCTCGGAAGGCCGTGCGTTCGCAAGCACCGGCCAGTCTTCAGGGGAGAGAGGATTCGCCGGTGGAGGTTTTCTTGTACTCTCTGGCTTTCTACTAGATGTTGATGGTGGTGTAGACCGAAGTGGTGCATGAATATCACCATGACTGGAGCGCTTCCGTCGGTGGCGACGTCGACGCCGGATTTTCTGTGAAGCTTCTCTGTGGGTTGAGTTATCCCTGACCATTTCTTTCAGGATACCCATTTCTTTCTTGAGTCTTGGGCATTCCTTAGACGTGGCCTCATGCGTACCTCGACAATTGCCGCACCTATAAGTTGTTGCACAACATGTGTCTACCGTGTGCGCCTCCGCGCACCGAGGGCATACGGTGGAGTTTGCACAGACGCCCTTGACATGACCGATCTTGAAGCACTTGTGGCACTGAAGCGGCTTTGGGACAAAAGGCCGTACCACATGCCGGAAATGTCCTACCTTGACGTGCGTAGGGATTGAGTCGCCCTCAAAGACTAGCTTAACGCAGCGGCTGTTCCCGAGGCGGCTTATATGCTTAATGACCACTCCTTCGTACGCTGGTTTTATCAGAATGGGTAGATCCGTGTTTGGGATTGCCAAGTCAATGTCGTAAATGACACCTGCAGTGCAGGTTCCAGTCATCGGTACGACCGCTCGTACTTTGACATCTCCAAACTCTGTCATCATTCGAAGCTTCTCCAGCGTATCTGCATGTGTTGTGTCAACGGCTAAAACGTTCTTACGTGTGTTTAGCCGGACCTCTTTGATTTCATTCTGTGCTATTCCCTCAAGAACATTGGAAATGGCTTGCCTGTTCAATTTTCGAAGGCTGGCGGAAGGATCCACGGGCATGAAGAGAATGGTATGCGGCCAGCGTTCATTCCTTGCCTTCACGGTTGACGTGCTTGCTGGTGATGACGTCTTGATTAGCCTCCTTTTGGCCTTGCGGCTCATCACAGACACGAAGCTGCCATCTGATGAGTCGTCGCCGTCGACTGAGTAGATGTCCGTGTCTTCACTGGAGCTGCACCAAGAGCCTCGTTTCCTTGCGGAGCTTACAAATGTTGAGCTGTAGCCAGACGGGCCAGCAGTTCGTTCTTCGTCCATGGGCACGAGAGCAGGAGCATCTCTTGAGCCGTCGCTGGTGATGGACCATGAGCCTTGAGCCACAGAAGAGCTTGAGGGCGCTGACACTTGACCACGTGGGCCTGTAGAAGTCGCCGCTGCCATCGCCTCAAGGCGGGACGCAGGGAGCGTCCCAGGAATCGTGGAAAATATAACGAAAAACAGTAGTGACAGACGCGTTCTATCACTAAGTAACTTCGTCGTCGTCTCCACCACATAAAAAAAAAAAATAATGTACTACCTGACCTTCAATAAGGTCAGGTAGTACCATATAGCTCTTAGTAAGGCGATAGTAAAAAATACGTATGTCTGGAAACGCGTCCGGTCACGTGTTAGACTCCGTGTCTGGATAGTATTGAACGTCTTGAAAGCGAAAATTGATCACTTCTCGAGAATAACTTGAACGCGGCCTAGTCGATTTTTTTTCCTTTGTTATCGCCCTTGATAGCGGTAAAAGTGTCTTACATTTATTATGTCACGCGGGAATAAGAAGCCAGCAGGAAGAGACGGAGGTGCGCCTAATTGAGTGGTGTTATCATGCGTGACCGCTGCGCAGCCAGGAGGTAAAGTGTTTTTCATAGTGTCCGATAAATAATAGAAAAAAAGGGAGTGGGGAAGAGTCATCCAACTCTGCTTCGCGGACTCTATTAATGAAACGGCGAAGCTGATGGGCTTTCTATGTTCTATCAGATATGTTTTATCGCTTATTCCCTTTATTACGTGCTCTTTGTTAAGTTAAATACATTTCAGCGCGAACGAAGTGCATTCCTTGTGCTTCGTCTCGTTCGCGCTGAAAAGTTTTCAAGAATGCATCAGTTCCAACTCGCTTACCTCTCTACTTTGCTTTTCTTTTTTAAAGTTTTGAAGTGGTAGTATAGCTTCGTTGACTTCGTGTTTTGCCTTCTTTTCTGCTGCTAAGCTCTCTTATCCTAAGTGAGGTCAACGGGACGGCTTTATGCTCTCCCATAGTAAGGTACCTCATACTTTAAATGGTCAACAACTTTTTCTAAACACACGCGCCTTCCCGGTAACTATAGTGAACGTTTCTGGTGACTTCACTTCCCTCTTGTGCCCTTGTTTGCACGCATAGGCGTTTAACACGAATACGCACCAATGGGGACCAGTTCCCCGTTGTTAGAACATTCGGGTAAGAATCCAAAACCGAAGCAAATGCATATTTCGCGTTGCGTACTCGTTCGCATTATCGAGAAATTCGTAATAACCGAGCTGCGTTCGTTAGCGCGGCGTTGCGTACTGCTAGTGATGCGCCATCTTCTAGCGCGTCTGTGTCGCTTATCCGCGTGTTCTTCCTCGCGATCTCCGCAGGACGAACCAGAGGAGCCCGAGAAGACGTTGAGCGCCGACGGTGAAGCGGCGGCCGATCTGCCCGACGACGCCCCGCAGCCGCGGCTCTGTCACATGACCAAGTGGCGCGACTTCGAGGGCTACGGCTTCAACCTGCACGCCGAGAAGGACCGGCGCGGCCAGTACGTGGGCAAGATCGACGAAGGCAGCCCGGCCGAGTACGCGGGCCTCCGCGAGGGTGACCGCATCGTCGAGGTGAACGGCGTCAACGTCCAGCAGGAGGCGCACCGCGACATCGTCGAACGCATCCGCGCCGTGCCCGACGAGACGCGGCTGCTCGTGCTCACGGCCGACGGCGAGCAGTGGTACCGCGATCGGGACATCCAGGTGCGTTAGCCCTTGCTAGTACCCCTGAAAGGACTGCTGTGGTGGAAGCGGTCGGCCTTTTTGGGAGCAAAGCTCCATAGCCCGCACCCCGCCGTCGCCGAATCTCCCTGCGCCGGGCAAGCGATGGATGGATGGATGGATGGATGGATGGATGAATGGAAATGGCTGTACCCTTTAGATCGGGCGGTGGCTAGCGCCACCAAGCCGTAATATAAATGAACCAAAAACTATATTTTTTTTTCCTTAAAAAGTGAGTTTGAGGATTCGTACTTTGCAGTGAAGAGTTTAATTTTCACTCGTGCCTTGACTTTAGCCACCAATCAGATAACCTCCTTCTGGTTAAGTCTACTCGCTTAGTCTATTTTGCCCTCCCGGTCCCTAAACCCCAGTGCTTTGAAAAACTCTGCGCCATCATCCTGAACTATAGGGTGAAGCCCTTTACAGAACATTATCAAGTGTTCGACAGTTTTTTCTTCCTCTCCACACACACTGCATACTGTGTCTACCCCTTCGTATTTGGCCCGATATGTCTTGGTTCGCAGTACTCCCGTCCTGGCCTCAAACAGTAGAGTATTATCATAGATTCTTTCCTTGGCAATTTCCTGCTTAAAATTTCGATAAATTTCTAGTGCGGACTTCTTAATCATGCCCATTTTCCACATGTCAGTCTCTGTTTCCTTCACTTTTTTCTTAACCGATAGTTCTTTTTGGTTTGGCCACCTGCTGTTTTCTAAGTATTTACCAGTCAACTTCCTGGTTCGCTTCCTCCATTTTGTATCGACATTTTTCATGTACAAGTAGCTGAAAACCTTCCTAGCCCAACGCTCCTCCTTCATTTCTCTCAATCGCTTCTCAAATTTTATCTTGCTGCTAGCTTCTTTGCCCTCTAATGATGTCCATCCCATATCACCTTGTACTCCCTGGTTTGGTGTATTCCCGTGAGCTCCTAAAGCAAGCCTACCTATTCCACGTTGCTTAATTTCTAATCTTACTTGAACTTCAGATCTCATGCACAAGACCGCATTGCCGAACGTCAGCCCAGGAACCATGACCCCTTTCCATATTCCTCTCACAACATCATACCTATTGTAATTCCACAGTGCCCTATTTTTCATCACTGCTGCATTCCTGTTACCTTTAGTTGTCACGTATATTTCGTGTTCCCTCAGGGTCCCATTGCTTATCCATACGCCCAGATATTTGTATTTATCTGTTATCTATAGCCTAACCTCCTGTATCCTAAGCTCACTACCTTCTTTGTTATTGAAAATCATGACTGCTGATTTTTCCTTACTGAATCTAAGGTCTAACCTATCTCCCTCATTACCGCAGATGTCCATCAATCTCTGCAAATCTTCCTTGTTACTGGCCATTAGCACTATATCATCTGCATACATTAATGCTGGTAGTGCCTGATCAATAAGTTTTCCTTGTTTGACTAAAGAGAGGTTGAAGCCCAGTCCACTTCCCTCTAATTTTGCCTCTAATCCTTGTAGGTACATCATGAATAATAAGGGTGACAGGGGGCACCCCTGCCTAAGCCCCCGTTTTAGCGCACTAGCAAAAGAGGTGCCCCCTCCCGGCGAAGGTGTGGCGGCAGATGGCTCGCGCTACACCGCGCGCGCTGCACACTCACTCGCTGAGGTTTTCGGTCACCGAAGGCAGCAGACGCTCTCTCCAACCGCTCCCCACCCTACCGCCTTCTTAAAAGCCAGCAACGAGATCAGGCGCATAGTCGCTTGCATCCCATTCCTATGGAGCTTCGCCCATCGGCCGTATTCGTACACGGAGCAACTGCTAGTTCTAACAATGGAGCTGTTTTAATCTAGAGGCTAGGTGGCAGATTGTGGGCAGAAACTCGCCGAGCTCTGTGCGTTGCCTAGTAGTCACCTGCCACGTCTGCGTTTAGCAATGCGTTGTGGGAAGGAAAGGAAAAGAGAAGAGGAGGAGGAGAACAAATAAAACAAAATGAAATTTCTTGGCGAGGTGGCGTTCGAAACCGGCTACCACGGCCCAAAGGCGCACGTCGTAACCATTCAGCTATCTAGGCACGCTGACAGAGAAAGCATTTATAGGAACGATATGCTTGTGTTGCTATGAGAGAGAGCAAGAACAAGATAGAGAGAGAAACATTGAAGGCCCACCCTTTGAAAGCCTTGAAAAGCCCTTATTCAATTATTGTAGGTAAAACACCCCCTTCATCAGAATTGCGGGGGTAGCCCCTGGCTATGGGCCTGCTAGAACGACTTCATCTTAGTGACATGCCAAAAACCCACACTTCATTGCAACAAATGGCCTGTATTGGTAGGATAGTGCAATAAAATTTTGGCTTTGGCTGCATTGCGGTACAAAATAGGGCCATTCGTAAAGAAGAGTGTAGTGAATAGCAAGGATTCTAAGACGGCTGTCCTATCTTAACTTCCTCAATTGTGCCATTGTCGGGGCTCTTCACCTTGTCCCGATTTGCCATTCCGCTGGCTTTTTTTAGCTGAAGTACTTACGAAGGAAGAGATGTGTGATTGTGTGTGCTTTTGAAGACTGCACTGTGATGTGTGAGGGAAACCCTAAAGGTGTCCCTGTCGAACTGCATCCCAGGTACATGGAAACCAAGCCAACGTGTTGCGGCTTCGCAACCCCGAGCTCAACCCTGCTACCAATGGAGATAGCAGAGGTGATGGAGCCATGGCTGCTGCAGCTGATGGTAGCGAGTGTTCCCAGGAGGACGAGGCAGCACAGTCGGCTCCCACGCCTGTCCTGGTAAGAAGTGTACTACCACGTGAATGTCGGCGACTACGGTCAGCTTGCGTGAGCAAGCGAGAAATGGGATGATTAGTGTGGGGACCGTAGTTCTCAAGAAGGGCAGCTCGGGGAAGATTTTTCTTGAGGAGGTAAACTGATTCTTAGATTATTAAATTCTGGAAGGAAAAGGTTCTCCAGGACCTAAGAAAATCTCAGGTGTTTGAAATTAATCCACAGCACCACTTCAATTATTGTATCTCTGTATAGTAATGTAAAATCCAATTTTTTCTTTGTGTGTATGCTGCGGGCCTGAGGCTGAGCAACGTTTTCAGCTGAGAAAGTGATAATGTGCTGATTCATAAACACAGCTGGTCCGCTTGTTCTCGATTGCACAGAGGCGGCAGAGTGACTTGGACGGAAAGGAGGACACGGAAGAGGAGGAAAGCCGCTCCTCAGAGTCCGAACCTGTGCCAGCAAAAACAGAGGTGGGTGGAACAAATGGTGGCAGCTACTATGACTTGTAACATGCATTTGTCTTTATATCCATCATAAAGAGGACATTCTCTTCGAACTGCTCTGCTATATATCATTTGGCAAGGACGCACAAGGGTCTGTCCAAATAAGATCAAACACGAGGTCTTGGTCACCATTACCGATGTTGAAGTTCATTGTGGACCTCAATATTAGAGCCAAAACATTGATTGACTTGGCCTTTAACAATGTTAAAAAATAGTGGAGAGTTTTTTTTTTTTGGACATTGCACGATGTGTGGCTGTTGACAATATATTAAAGAACAATGATTTACGAAGATAATCAACTGCCTAATAGGATGTTATTGTTTCGGAAATGATTGATCACAAGGCCCAGTGACAATCGCCATTACCTGCGTGATCAGATCAGATCGCCATTACCTGCAGTCTCTCCAGTGTGCCACTGTGCCAACTGACTGGAAGGTGGGGAAGGTTATTCCAGTCTTTAAATCCGGAAACCAACACTTTTCCCTGAACTACAGACCAATTTCTTTAACAAGCATTCCGTGTAAGATGCTTAAGCACATAATCTACTCTAATGTCATGGCATTTCGTGAAACTAACGTATTCTTCAGCAAGTTCCAACACGGATTTCGTAAGCATCATTCGTGCGAAACTCAGCTTCTATGTTTTACACATGACGTCATCTCAGCACTAGATAACAAAATACTAGTAGATTGCATTTTTTTAGATTTCGCGAAAGCCTTTGATAAAGTGTCACACCAATTACTACTACTTAAGCTTAGCATACTGAATATCGATCCTAACACTCTGAAATGGATTGAATGCTTTCTTACTAACCGCACTCAGTATGTTACCGCTAATAATTGTTCCTCAAATCCCTGTGCAGTTAGATCTGGCGTACCGCAAGGTTCCGTTTTAGGTCCTTTACTCCTTTTAGTCTACATCAATGATCTAGCAAGTAACATTAAGTCATCCATAAAACTGTTTGCTGACGACTGCGTTTTGTACCGCAGAATAACTAACGAAGACGACAACGTTCTTCTTCAAGGTGATCTTAATCGCGTCTCTGACTGGTGCAATACGTGGCTAATGAACCTTAACGTTACTAAGTGTAAAAGCATGACAATCACACGTTCTTCTATCACTCCGAAGCTTTTCAACTACACATTAAATAGAACTAGATTAGAGCAGGTTAGTAGCTACAAATACCTTGGAGTTCACATAACAAATGATCTATCGTGGCATTCTCGCATTACCTACATTATCAACAACGCTAACCGGTCTCTTGGTTACCTCCACAGAAACTTTCGCCAAGCACCAACACACCTTAAATTGCAGCTTTACCAAACAATAGTCCGACCAAAACTCGAGTGCGCGTCTGCCATATGGGACCCAGCTCAATCAACATTAATTGAAGCCTTAGAAGCTGTCCAAAACCGATCAGCCCGCTTCATTCATAACAACTATGCTCGTACTGCCAGTGTGACCTTAATGAAATATACTCTTGAACTCCCAGATCTGGTCACGAGAAGAACAATTTTCCGTCTGTCGCTTTTTCACAAAATTTTCTTTCATAATCAAGTACTTAGAGAGGAATTAATCTCAGGACCTGCATACATCTCATCCCGTGTTGACCATCAGAATAAAGTAGCCATTCCTTTCTGCCACACCACTTTTTGCAGTCTTTTCTTCCGAAGACAAGCAGGGACTGGAACCGCCTTCCCCCCTCCATTGCTGCCACTAAGGATCAAGGGCTGTTCAAATCCGCAGTGTCGAAATATATTATGGCGTAACTGCACACTGTTTTTCGTTTTTCTTGTCTTGTTTTTTTTTCTGGTTTAACTATTATTTGTTGTATTTCCTTCACTGTTGTTATTATTATTTTTTTTTGCCACATTCATATTGTACCCACCCCCTCTGTAACACCCTCTGGGTCTTGAGGGTATACTAATAAATAAATAAATAAATAAATAAATAAATAAATAAATAAATAAATAGTTTGAATTTTTTAGATAAGATGTGAATGTAGTGAGCATGTGGATTGTTCTGTATGTATGTTGTTGATTTATCTAATTGAATGTTAGCCTCACTCTCTTATTTTGTTCTCCCGTTTCTTGCCCTAAGTATCTGAAGTCAGTATTTACCAGCTTGTCCTAGACTCCACACATCGTGACTCTATAAAAAAATTGCCATTTTAGTTTGAATAACCTTCCTTCAATTTTTGCCTTTGCTTGAGCGGCAGAGCTTTTTTTGCTTGATGTTTTTGAGAGCAAGCATTAGGCTAGGACTCCGAAGGCCACGAGATAATTCAAACACCTCGCTGTACCGTAAATAATGTTGCTATAGGCATCTTTATCAGTGGCTGTGTGGGTGGTAATATAGCTCATTTCTTGGAAACGTTTTGCCGCAGACATAGTGGACTGTAAAACAAAAGCAAGAAGAGAAACAGGCATGATAAGAGGGGCTAATTTCTCTTTGCAGGTTTCTGCAAGAGAGGAACCAAATGGCACTGGGGACAAGGCAGCAGAAGGCCCGGCCACCGGGTTGACTCAAGTGGACTCGGGTTCGGAATCTAAGCCTGCTCCAGAGACAGAGCCGGCACCCGCCGAGCCGGCCAATGCAATGAGCAATGGCTCTCTCAACATGCTCAACATGAGCGCCTCCGAGATGCGGCAGCTTCTAGCACAGCGCAAAAAGCACGATCCCAAAAAGATCCAGATGGACCTGAAGAAGAAATACGAGCTCATTGAGCAGATGTGAGCCGCCTGTGCCTTTTGCCGAATGGCGCCAAGAGTTGGGTGTGGCTAGTTTCAGCACACGTCTTGTGTGCGGGTGTAAGATTTTTGTTTTTTGTTGTTTATCCGGGGGCTGGGAAGGCTATGTGCCTGGGCGAATGTGCAACACAAATCACGCAAATCTGGATTCGCTGCCTTAGTTGTGCAAGGCATTGATGGCATTTTTTTTGGTAATGCCAATTTCAGTCTCGTCTAGAAAGTAACACATTGACTGAACAGCAAGTGGTTTTGTGGAGTTTGGGAATTCGGCAGTGTTGCTCTGCCAAATTTGCAACTTCATTAAAAAAGTTATTGACAAGAGAACCGTTTGTGTCAGTAGCGGGCTTCACTTGTTTACATTGTTAAGCTATTGAGGAACTTGACAAGAATTGCTGATGGTAACAGTGTTATTAAGATATTAGTTCAGGTTCAACATCAGTTGTCTGAATGTCTAAATGACTGTTTTGACAGTGGTGTGTTTAACTCATTAACCATGCTTTAATTGGTTGCAAGGACTGATCGCTAATCTGTCGCTGGTAAAGAATCGTTGGTGAATGCCTCGAATTAAGTGTCCGATTTCTCCGTTTGTGGTGTAAAACGGCTTTAGCCACTAAATTTTTGTGCAATATCTTGACCACAAACATCATTTGTGAACTGTGGTCTGTTGACTTCTGTATGGTTGCTGAAAGAATGCAGTGAGAAGCGCTTTCCGTATTTTCTCTTTAATGTCGTTGCTTGCAGGTTGATGTAATGTGTGCACATGATCAATTGCAGCAATCAAACATGGCTTCTTTAATTAAAGCTCTTAAAGAGGCAGGGTACTTCCAACGATGATATATAATTCTTGCTTTTTGAAATAAGAGCCTTACTGTGATTGCGTTATTTTGGCATTCATTCTATAGCACTGCAGACTTTTTTGAAAAGGATGTGGGAAGGTGTTTGAGAGCGTTCACGGGAACAGCATTTTGATAGCAGTCTTGCAGCATTTCTCGACTTCAGATAGTTCGGCTAGCAACACGGGGTAGATCAAGCGGGGTTCGTGTGGTAACTATGACTGAAAAGAACGCCCAATGCACAATTAAAAATAAACGAAAGAGGCACAGGTAGTGAAACTTCGTTTTTGTCCTCTACGTGAAATGTGATGCATTTCCTTATTGGGCAGTTCATTTCGTACGTCTGCTGGATATGTTGTATTAAATCACACGGCACACAATTTCTTGTGCATCTCCTTTTTGATGCTGGCTTTGGCTGGAGGCCGAAAGGCTTTTTATTGTAGTCCCTTAAGATGCCTGCCACTCGAACCTCTTTTTTTTTTTCGCAAACGCACTTGGGTATAATGTAATCGTCGTGTTCAGTAGGTATGTCTTATAATGTGTGGCTTTTACTGTGTATTGTGCCTGGTTTTCACATTCCATATATGTTATACTCTGTACACAGATGAGCTGTGAAAATAAATTTTGTTGCTAAATTGTATGTACACCATAAATGCCTTTTTTAAAGTTTTCTTACATTAGAGTTTTTTAATGTGGTTTTGTGTAAGTTTGAAGATTATTTCAATCCAACTTTAACTCATGCAGAGGCAATTTTATGCCACATGCAGATTAGCTTTGTACTTGTAACGCTTTGGTCGTATGTGGTTTTCATGCACCCCATTGAACATTCCAGGTCTAGTTGATGTACTGTTGATGTCGTAAGACCGTGGCATGCAAGATGACTAAAAACTTGAAATTTAAGCCCAATTTTTGGTTGTGGCAAGCATAATTACCCAAGACCGTGTCGTTAACATTGTGTGTTACTGCCCAGCTAGATTGAGATCACGACTGCACACCTTGGGTTCGGAAAAATTTTGCACTGTTGTAGTTGGTATGGCCTACAAAACCTTTGATCAACGTGCCTCCTTGGTGATTTTCTGTGCACCCCGTGTTTGGCCCATTGTCTCTGTGATGGATGGCTGAAACATCATGACATGACCTTAAAATGCTTTAACTAGTTTGGAATGTAAAGGGGTTTTATGGTTTTGATTGCAAGGGGCTGGCAGACGATAGTGGTGGTTGAAATATAAAGATCTTGTTGTGCCTTAATGCATATTTTATGGCATTTTGATGCCGATGCGTTTACCTGTGAACATGTGCTTTCGTGTAATGCCAGCTGTAGCTGCACCACAGGGTCTAATAACCAACACAGAACTCGCAAAACTGTATGATCAGGTATAAAAGTGGGTGGGAGGGAATCGACACTTGGGCAAGGTAATGTCAAGGGAAAAACCCTATTAAGATTCAAGGCTGTCTATTGTTCTTTGAATCTGCAGTGAAAATCTTATCACGATTCATGTTCCTTGACAATAAACTTGCACGGCAAATGTGGGCTCGCGATTTTTAATATTGTGTGTATAATGCTGTCTATGCTGGAATACTGCATTGGATGTTATTCTTTGTTTGTAATTTATGCACTCTGCAAGTGCATAAAGTTATGCATGATGTGTTGCATCACAATTAACGGCAGTAGTAATGTATTCAACTGCTTCAATAAGGCAGTATGATGACCATTTTCATTGCGAGCTCTTCTGCGAGAGCTATTCTTAATGTGTGAATGTCGCATGGATGCATGTTTGTTGCACACTTTGAGCGTTGCGTGTGCTCGAAAATATGATCAAAGCTGAACAATATTTACAGATTACCTTTGTTTCTACTTGCGATGTGTAATTGGACCAAGTATCTTGCACATGTTTCATCGCAACAGCACGAAAGCTGTGGACCTAGTTTTTTAAATATTTTTCTACTTCTATGCCCCATTCCTCTGTAGCATTTTTAATTCCTGATGCCGGATTTTGGGACGGTTCAATAGTTTTCTTTTACTGAGGTCTCTTTTGGACATTATTTTTCTACTGACAATTTTTACGCTATGGCTGCTTCTGCAAGTGCTTTATCTAGCTACTCGCCAACATTCCATTTGATCACTCTGACAAAAGGGTTTTTGTTGTATTTTCACATCTGTGTGCGTGTTTGAGCGTACTGAAACTGCGTGTTGCACCACTTAATTGCGATGCGCGAGATGTATGTTGTGTGAAGTTTGGTTTAGCTTTGCTTAATAGGCGTTTACACTATAAAAACTTTGTGCAAGCTGTTGATTAGAATGTCTTATTCCAGCTGCAACATTCCGATAGTTCTGTCGGCTCAACAACATGCAAATTCAAACGCGTCCTGTATTCTCTTCAAGATTGCATCTTTTCTTTCCTACCACGAGGTGTCCGTAGTACTGTTGGGGCACAATTATGCACCGTTTTAAGCACTGTTCTTTCCATATTGCCTGAACAAAGTTTGCGGCATCTCGAAAAAAAAGTATATTCCCTCCTTGTGGGTCTTTACCCAAGTGCCTTTAGCTAATCCTGAATCCCATTGACGTCTTGTCGCTGACAGTGAAATGGAAGACAATTTTGCTGGCGGTGTCTTCTCAAGTACCAGCAATAAAAGTTTTGTCGAATGATTTCTTTTGCAATGTTTTTTTGATGCACCAGTCTGGAATACGCTTTGCCTTCACATCTACCATGCCATGTAACAAGATGTGAGTGCGCAATGCAAAGATGCAAAAGTGATTGGTGGATATGAAAAACCCAGCTATTTCTACTCTATCTACATCTGCCAGCTTGAATTGTTCTTCTACGCTTTCTGCTCTAGTTGTACAGTTCCTTTGAACCATGTCACTTCATGGGGGCATTCATAGGCCCCAGTGACATACGATCATTGAATGGCAGGAAGGGTAAAATGTAAGCTTGCAATAAATAGCTAGAGTTATGTGCCAACGTTTTCACAAACAGATTTGTCTTTAAGGCTAGAACTTGAGGAAGACAAGTACTTGAAGAAGAGGAAGACGCCTTAGACAAGTCTGCTTGCCGAAACGTCGGCTTGAGCATTCAACCTCAGTTTACAAATTTTGTCATACAACCACTAAGGTGTTATTGTATTAAATGTGTTGAGAGGGTGCTGGCAGAAAAATTTTATTGTTGGCATTCGATACCATGTAGTCTACCTTCTCACATAAACTAGATAAACAGTATGTGCACGCAGTCCTACATAAATAGAGGCATCATCAAGCTTGAAAGGGACTCCACCTCAACTTCATCAACCCTAAGGCGTCGTCATGGCGTCGCAGATCGCCCAATGTGACATCGTAACCTCGCTATGAAAATGACTCGAACCGTGTGACGTTCCATGGCGACGTCATCGCATGACATCGTCGCTGGGTGAAGGTAGGTCAATCACAGAGGCTATGCAAAGCCAGGTAAGGTGCAGAAAGCGTCTTGTTCCCCCGATCCCAGAGGCAGTGCAAAACCACTTTGGGAGCAGAAAGCTTTGGGTCAGGTTCATTACAATAGACTGAGAATGGGCTTTTGGCTTAGTCTTTTTTGGCAAACCTATAAGAGACTGGGACATTGAAGGGTAAAATATATCAACCGCATTGGAAAATATCAGACCTAATGCGCTTTCTGTAGTGGACACACAGACTATCGTAGCGGTTATAAAATACATACGCAATCGACACGCTAAGTAAATGTGGCCTAGTAACATGCCTTTACAGCAAAGTTTATTCCTGTTCCGCGCGCCTTGAGTGACACAACGTTCTTCTATTGCGAGGCCTGCTGGATTAGATGGGAAGGAGGAAGAAAACGTCGACTGATTGTGTAGTGCCGGGTTACATTCCTCTATAGAGGACCAGCAGGCGAAGCCCACTAACGGGATAGGTGCGCGTGAGGGTTTGGATGCCCGGGTCTGGAACCTTTGTTGCCTGAACGGAAATTAAAGGGGCCCGGCAAAAAGTTTCTCAAGGAACTATTTAAATGATTGCCTCACGAAGTGACCCGCAGCAAGAAATATTTAAACTCTGTCTAGTATGAGCGTTGCACGCCGTCTTTCTTTTGCCCCAACGAGCATGCTAGGAGCTAAGCCTAACAGGGATGCGGGAAAGAAGTTTCGTCATGCGAGTGTCATTGACCCTGAGCACGTTTCTTTTTCTTTGAACGCGCGCCTTTCGGTGTGATCGTCAGCGCGTGCGCAGGTATACGGCAGCCTCGGTAACTACGTAGCACGCGACGATCAAATCGTCCTGGCCGATCACCGTGCTTACCGCGCTCTAAATACAGAGATCAATGGCCGTGAATTTGAGTAAATGGCGTGATCGTTTGGGTGCATGACATCACATATGTGAACGGCTTCTAGCAGACTTGAAAAAATTTACTTTGAATTGCGGGCCGCGTGTGGCGCTACGTGTTTGGTTCACACGTTATCGGGAGCATCGACTACCGATCGGAAGCGTATTTCTGCGTAAGGAAGCCTCAGATGAAATGCCATCCACAGTAACTAAAATCAGTTTGGCTTTGACAGTCGATCCGAGTGTGTGTAGTATGAAGCACGTGCCGTAAGGCAAGGAGAAGCTTGAGCACCGTGTGGTGATAAAGTTCTCTGATTTATTAATTAATATGTTGGGTTTAACGTCCCAAAACCACCGTATGATTATGAGAGACAATGTAGTGCAGGGCCCCGGAAATTTCGAACACCTGGGGTTCTTTAACGTGCACCCAAATCGGAGCACACGGGCCTACACCACTTCTGCCTCCATCGAAAATGCAGCCGCCAAAGCCGGGATTCGAACTTACGACCTGCGAGATGATAAGGTTCTCTGTAGAAGGGGGTTTAACTTCGAGTGGAATTCTCCAAAGGTTTGATAAATTCTACGAGCAAGATTCGCCGTCATACTCCACAGCCAAGAAATGGGCGGCTGAGTTTAAGCGGGGCCGTTGCCATCGAAAGAGCTTCTAACCGCACTAGGTATGCCGGCCGGTGGTCAGTAGCTTCCTCGAGCTGCGGTGGGCACGTGTATCCAGCCATGACTGTCGGGCTAGTTTCTATGGGTTTAAGCATAACCCATCCTGGTCGCCGCTGAAGCGACCACGAGTAGCCAAGCAAAAGCTGTTTATTGCAAGGAGCGTATGGACAGAGAAGAAAAAGTGAAAAAGAAGCCAATGATACAGCAGGTGTGCACCGCATGGTCTAATAACCTATACCGCTGAGGCATAGCCTCCTAGATTTCTCTTGCCTGCTGGATGAGCGCGAAACGCCCGTCATCTATGGCGACGCTGCCTACGTAGGGTTAAGGGTCTTTGTACTCAGCCTTTGAGATCGGCAATTTTAGCGTTTGCTACTAATTTCAAAGGCTATGCCTTGTATTGAAGGAGTTGCCTGCTGAATGATGGCGTCACTTACGTAAGATTAATTATAATTACGTGTACGTCTCTTTAAAACTTTCTAACATTATTTTTGTTGCATATAAGCTCCAAAAACTTACAAACTTATTTGAAGACACCCCTATTTAGGTGGCGCTACTACCATAGTTCTTTGCACGCCGGTCTCAGCGACATCCAAGCCGACACATCTCCACATGATTCAACTGTGAAGATCAAGTCCCAAATAACTTCCTGGAAGGCAAGAGCCAAAGGCCACTTTTTCGTGGTGTATGGCGTCCCAGAAGTAGGACTTAAAGACGATACCACGCGGATAAAGTGCGAGTTGTGGAATCAAAACCTACGTCAAATTTGCTCAGACATTGGAACGCGCGTGGAGTTCGTCAGTGCCACAAAGGCTCTCCAGGATAAGATTAATGGAACTTCCTACAGTGAATACGTCGCCGAGCAACTAGGGCAACGATTGGGACGCAGGCTATGTGCTTTTTTAGGGCTTCGCCCGTCGGGCAACTACAATCACAGGGCAGGGAGGGTGAAACCAACAACCTCCATGATGACTGCCCGGGGACAGGCAATCTTACAAATGGTCAATCCACAGAGGAGGCAGAAGCGCTCCTGGCACAGAACGTAAAGGAAAAGACGGCCCGCCGTCGCCGCAGCCGCAAGAAGAACGAGAACATACATGTAGGCTTCCTTAACCTACATGGTGCTCGAACGGCGAGCAAATTGGAAGAACTATATCAGATGATGGGTGACGAAGACATAGAGATATATGCCGTGGCTGAAACACACCTTCGAGTCATGGAAGAGCCACCAGTACATAAAAGTTGGCAGTGGGCTGGCTTGAACCGTTCAGGTGAATCGAGGAAAGAGGGAGAATAGGTTTCCTGTGGAAAACTAGGTCAGCTTGGAAGAAACTGGACAGCCCGTGTGTTGAGCATATGTGGGTCGAGGGCTACCTGCAAGGGCTGGCAGTCCTGGTAGGGGTGGCCTACATTGCCGTATCTGCTGGAGCCGATGCTGGAAACTCAAGAATGGCGCAGTGCATCAGGGAAGACGTGGCAAGACGGGCAAACCAGCGAGAGGTTCTTATTATGGGCGATTTCAATGGGCACCTCCAAGCTCTGGATGGCTTCCAAGATACCAATGGGGAACTACTACTGGCACTGGCACGTACACTCGCCTTAGATGTGCTAAATCTTCGTCTAGAATGTGAAGGACAGTACACCTGGAGCGCCAGGAACAGTCGCCGCTGTATCGATTACGTGCTTGCGACACCTGCTTTAGCACGACGTCTCACCCACATGAACATCGATGAAAAGGGTGAATTCAGCATAGGAAGTGACCACAACCGAATCAAATTGAGCTTTTCTCGATCCTCCTGGCGAACCATTGCGAAGGAACATCGCAACCCAGCTGAGAGGCACCTCCCGCAGTCTGAGTATGCGGCAGTCGCGGAAGCGTTCGAGCAGAACTTTCAACCGACGGAACCACCAACACATGAACAATTTGTGCTCGAACTGAGACGCATCATGAAGAAGCACGAAATTCGCGTAAATTCCCGCGGCGGCCTAAGGCGCAAAGGCTGGTGGGGCGAAGAGGTACAAGAGGCCCTTATTGCAAGACGAACGGCGAATCGCCTACACAGAGCGGCTGTTAGGACATCACCCGGAGAGGAGTGCATGAGTACCTGGGAGGAATACCTCCGCCTCAAAAGAGAGATGCGGATCCTCGTACAAAGCAAAATAGCTCAGTACAATAGCAAACAATTGCGAGCTACCACAGAGGCAGGGCGTAACGGTGCAAACAAATTTTGGAAATATGTGTCTTCGTTAGATCGCCATACTCCGCCACCTGAAATTCGACACCACTCTAGCAACCAACTGGTCACCGACCTCGCAGCGTACCTCACGACTCACATGCAAGAGCTCTTCAATCCCACACATGACAAATCGACCTCAGCAGTAAACGGCGACCTGGATGAGCCTCACCAGCCAAGTGAAGAGGACCATTGGCAGATAACGAGGATCGCTCTTGAGCGTGCACTCCCGCGTATCAGTGCAAGCACTGCTACCGGACTGGACGGCATACCGGCGGGCCTTGTGAAATGCTTGGGGAAGTCTGCTCGAGAACATCTCGCGGGAATTTTCAATACCATCCTCAAGAACGGCCCAATCCCACCCGACTGGCAATGCGGGAGAGTAAGCCTCGTGTGCAAGAGAGGAGGCGACGCTGGACTGCTGGGCGACTATAGACCAATCACGGTGACGAGCGTCCTATATAGACTCTTCGCTCAAGCCTTGAAGGTGTGGATGAGCGGCTGGGTGGAGAAGAGGGGCATACTGTCGGAACTCCAGAATGGCTTGCGACGGAACCGACGCTTGGAAGACAATCTTTTCGTGCTCACCCAGACCATGGAAGTGGCACGGGGAGAAACCAGAGGTCTGCTTGGATGCTTTCTGGATGTCGCCAAGGCTTATGATAGTGTGCCACACGAGGAGTTTTTCTACCAATTAGACCAACGACAAATGCCGAGCGTGTGGACAGACTTTCTCCGGGGGCTCTATGCAGATAGCTCGGTAGTAGCATGCTTCAGAGGCACCAGAATACAGCCTGTGAGAGTGACAAGAGGACTCAGGCAGGGCTGCCCTTTGTCTCCGCTGCTATACATGCTATATGTGGCGGGACTCGAGCAAGCACTCGTGGAATCGGGAGTTGGTTTCGCGTTCCGCCTCATGATTGGTGGGGTGGCGCAGACATGGACGCTGCCTGGCTTAGTGTTCGCTGATGATCTAGTATTACTGGCCGAGCGCAGCAGTGACCTTCAGAGGTTGGTAACACTGGCGGCCGACCACCTGAAGAGTCTGGGCCTTCACTTCAATGCCAAAAAATCGGCCATATTGGAGTTTTCAGGCGTGGAGACCATTGATGTGCAGCTTCCTGACGGAGGAAGCATTCCGGTATCAAACCAGTACCGGTATCTCGGTGTCAACCTTTGCACCTCCGCAGATATCTATGACAATCAAGAGGAGCAAGTTCGACAGGCTTCTGTGAGGGCCGCCAACGTGCTGCGACGGCGGAGTCTGTGGGGGTGCAACCGGTTTGTAGTGGTGCGCAAACTGTGGAAGGCAGTACATGTGCCAGTGCTGACATTCGCCAACGCCGTCATCTGCCTGTCTGCAGCAACACGCCAGTGGTTGGAAAGAGGTTAACGTGAGGTCGGGCGACTGGCGCTGGCGTGTCAAGGACGTGTGGCTGTCGAAGCTATACAGGGCGACCTCGGATGGTCAAGTTACGAGGCACGCGAGGCAAGGAGCAAGGCGGCCTACGAAGGACGTCTTCGCCTCATGAACGACCAGCGGTGGGCCCGTCGTGTATTTAGATACACAGCTATCAAGGGCATGAACACACCATGGCGCAGGCGTCTCCACAATCTGTGCCGCAAGTACTCCCTTTTTACTGACCCTGTCCAGGAGGACAGTGAGAGGAAATGGGCAGTAGGAGTACGGAATAGAGTGCAGGAAGCTGAGACGTCGATGTGGCAGGTGGCTATGGAGAAGCAACCCAGCCAGGCCCTATATACAGAGCTCACAAGACCACCATCTCTGCCGAACGATTATACGACAATAATGCCGGCAGTGCGCTTCTGTTTGAGGCCCGTGCTGGAGCGCTCCGTACTCAGGTGTATCGCCGTCACTTCGACCCGTCATTGGCCGACGACACTGTGCTGTGCAGGACATGCGGGAAAGACGAGGAGAACATTGAACTCCGGTGGTTCACTGGGAATGGCTGTGTCCCCGTCAGACAGATGGCGCCACACTACCGGAGGCACTCGGCTTTGTGAAAGACTGCGGCGCACCGGGAGGTGACAGCCGCGATACCAACGTGCACCGGCTGCAGCGACAGCAATAACCAAAGCAAGGCTTCTACAGTGGTGGTCAAGGAGACAGTGAACAATTGTGATGTTCATGGACCTGGTGTGATTTTTTTTCGTTCCGATCAGGACACTAAAAGGTGCCCCGCCCCCCCCCCCCCGGTATAAAGGGGAAGACCACAGAGATCATCATCATCATCATGACGACAGCCACTTTCCAAGTGACCGCCGATAATCTGGAAGGCAAGGAAAATCTAGGAGGCTATGGCTGAGGATAATCTACTCTCTAACGCTGAGAATAATCTATACCACTGAGAACCGGACCCTTGCCAACCCTATCCTTGCTGCCGGGCTGCTGTTCGTGTCGTAGACGTCTGCGCCACGGCTTACCTAACGTTTTTTTCTTCTATCCAGTTTTCTTCCATTCCGCCTCCCCGCAGTTGCTGCACAGTGCTCCCAACCGGGCTGCAGAAATTAGGCGCCTGCTTCTTCTAACCACTACCATCACCATTCATCGGCACGTGTGGTGCATGACGATACATCAGTAATGCACATGTGTGCTCGGGTGCACGTTAAAGAATCCCAGGTGGTCGAAATTTCCGGAGCCCTTCACTACGGCATCTCTCATAATTGTTACGGTGGTCTTGGGACGTTAAACACCACATATCAATTATCAATCATATTAACAATCATATTAGTAACATATTAGTAACAATCATATTAGTAATGCACCAACCATTGCAAACTGTTTTCATGCGTATGCGCGTCTATTATAACGCTGTACGTTTACTTGTTAAAGATACAAACACAGAGGCTAATTAACACACCAATATGGCTGCACCGAAACGCATTCATAAAAAGGGCCGCCATCTTAGGGCGCCTAGCCGGTGGAGATGCTGCGTGAACTTTTGCGGCGGAGGAACGCTGAAACCAAATCAGTGTCGGTGCCCTTCGCGTTCCTCCTTGGCACGGCTCGCGAAAATAAGTGGGGAGAGCACAAAAGAAAGCGGGGGGTAATTGGTTAAACCGATCACTTAGACCATTGCTTTAACGCGCGCACTCAGCTCAGTACACGGACCTCTGGCATTTCGCCTCCGTATACGTCGAGGTCGCGGTATCGATCCCGCAGCCATTGGAACAGCAGCCGAGCGCCATATTTGTCGCGCAACGGCGGGCTTGCGGTGGATGTGCAGGATTTCTTATTGCGACGTATTCAAGACTAAGGTGTCCTGATTAGAGTTAATGCAATGACTGCAAAAAATATAACTATTCACTAGTTGCCCACGTTCGTTGCCTAATGACAAGTCATGCTGGTATTTGGGTTGCAGCTCAAGAACGCAAGCTTGTGATCGCATGGAAGCGATCCGACCGCTTCGGGTCTGAAGTTTAGGCGCTCCTAGAACAGTCCGAGCCCGACAAATCATCCGTTCATTTTGTTTTAGATGCGGAAGCATCTTATACTCGCGCCTTGTAGTGCGCCGTCCGCACCGCTTCTCGAACATTCGACAGCTGACGCGCGCGCATGCGCCGTCGCCCACCATCTGTGCCGCGCGCGCTTCTCCTTCGAGAACATTCGACAGCTGACAGCGCATGCGCCGTCGCCATCTGTGCCGCGCGCGCGTTTCTCCTTCGAGAACATTCGACAGCTGACAGCGCATGCGCCGTCGCGCTGTATATATACTCAAGGTCGGCGCTCGCTCGCTCAGTTGCCGCTCGTCCGTTGGTTTGTACGGCGCGTCGACGTCCGAAGTCGCCGTGAAATGAATGCCAACGAATCCACAAACACAATGATCGACGTCCCTTCGACCAGCGCTGCCCTTTCGCATACGTGTGTACGTGTTCACTCATTTAACACCCCCTCCTACAACCACGTTAACCAATTTAGCCATCGACCCAAGTAAGTCGCAATTTAACACCCCATTTCACAACCACGTTAACCAATTTAGCCATCGACCCAAGTAAGTCGCACTTTAACACCCCGTTAACCAATTATATGCTCCGCATCCTCCTCAGTGTTCCCCCGAGGGAAGCTGCGGGCAATTTTTTGTGCATCTTTTTCTTCGATCTCTATCCTTCGCGATACGCCGCGCGAAGATCTCGCCGATAAGGCAGCTGCGAACGATATCGTGACGCGCCACCAGATTTTACTATAACGCATGCGCGAATCATCGATACATCGGCGTTTTCTGCTCTTCCTGCTGGGCATTTTGTCGAAGGGGGTTATTCAGCGCCACGGATGGAATACAGCTGGCCGCAGTGTTCAGGCGCGGGGCGCACGTGCGATAGTACGTTCCAACATCTTGTCTTGTGTGTGTAGGCTTTACCTGAGTCTTGTGGAACTGCGTATACAAGGAACCTGGAATTCGCCGAGGACCACTGCGAGCTTCGTTTTCAAATTGGTGAGCTCCCTAACTTGACAGGCTAGCGAGAGGAGGGGGGGGGGCGTGTTCACTGAAGGCCACAGCTCAACTGAAGTTTGCCCCGCCGCGGTGGTCTAGCGGCTAAGGTACCGCTCCACTATGGCATCCGTCATAATGATTATGAGCAAGGCAATCATAATCAAGGCGATGGGCAAGGATCCTCGAGATACTCCTGTCCTGCGGTCATGGTGTCCCTGTGCCCACAAGGATTTGCCTCCTGGTTCCTGCCCCTTGCTTGGAAAGCCGCATTACCTTCCATGCCCGGCCTGTACCTCCAAATAATTCAAAGGCTTTATTCCAGATACCCCTGTCCGGCGGCTATGGTGTCTTTAGGGGCCCCCGCCTCTTGCTCACCATACCCGCATTGGCTTTCACGTCCAGTCTGTTCCTCTTGGATGCGCAAGGAAATCATCCGGATACCTGTTGCCATGGCTTCTCTTCGTGCCCAAAGATTTACTTCCTGGTTTCTGCCTCCAGCTTGCCTTCTGAATGATGCATCGTACAAGAAAGTACATTGATGTTGCCTGCCCTTCTACTCTCCGTGTCAGGACTCTCTTATGCGTAGCTGCTTATCATGGCTCCACTGTGACCCCCGGTGAATGAAGAGTGGGCGACAGGCTGCGTCTCCGGTTGCCTCCATGAGACATACCAGTGATCTCTGGATCCACCCTGGGCTACGAGCTGCTGTTTAACTGCTGCGCAGCACCTCCACGTCGCTGATCTACAACCTTATCGTAAATAGCTGTTTGAAATATAGTCCCAAGGTTCACAGAATCTATTGCGCCTCAATATAGTATGATGTTCAGTGGCCATACACTGAATCTAGTGTTTTAGCGACTGTGTAAAATATATTTGACCCATATTGTGGACATCATCGCACATATGGTAACATATGGTACAATTTTTCACCATCATGCTACAATGGGACTCGGAGTTGACAGATATTCTAGGCCCATGGTAGAACAGCTCCAGCATGTTACGCACCACAAATGCACTACTGACATTTTTACGGGCCACAGGCCAGAACGAAACGTTGTAAATTGTATATTTGTGTCTGTTTGACTACGTTTTATGTGATTGTTGTGCATGTATGTGACTGTATGTGTTATGTGTATATCACTGTATGTATCACAGTCATCACCCCACACCTGGAGTAGCATGTCAGGTGAAAAACTAGGCAAACTTCTCCAGCTCACCATTAAAATATCCCCTCTCTCTCACGATAATACTCTGCCACTTCAAGACCATATGCGACTGCAGTCCAATTGATTGACCCATGTGCATGTTCTAAGACATGATAGAGGCATCCGTTCACACTGCGCAATGTAGTGGCATATCGAATGTGGTTTGCGTCAAACTGTGAAAGGTTAGGCAACTTGGTACAAGTTCATCTATCGTTATGGCAAGGAGGTTCCATTTTTTTGTGTGCATGGGTTTAGCATCACAAATATTTGGAGACATTTCCACGTAGCGTCATGTATAGTCAGCCAAAGCGGCAGCCTGCCGTAACAGAATGGCAAACAATCGAAAACAAAAATCATATGTAACGAAAAAGCTAGTTATCAAAAATGACTCTCGGATACAGGAGTCTTATGAACAGGCTGGCAAAATTAGTGTCGCACAACAAACCACGTGGCTACCCTGAGTGTTTAATGTTTAACAATGGCATCCCATGTGTTTATACTGGCGGTGTACTACTCTCTTGCGATGCTACACGCTTTCAAGTGCGATACTACAACTCTACTAAAATGTAGCAGTGGTTTTCTGCTATTTACAACTGGGGTCCTAGCTTTCTCACAACTGACGGTTTATTAGTCAGAAAAGTTATTTAGCAAGCGCTGTGCTTGTCAGCCTCTTGTGCCGGTTTAGTCATTGTACAACAACCCTACGGAATGAATATAGAAGGTGTACAAAAGCCTAGCCGCTATTAATCTATGCAATATAGATCACAGTACCTTTATTCAAACAAGCCTCTAAATAAGCCTTATTTTCATGAACTCTTCTACGTTGGTCTTTGCAGATCGTACATGGCAGCGGGTAATTTAATATGAGCGGCGCCATCTCCCTTATTTTTCGTCGGTAAAGGTGGCGGAAACGGCCAAATATATTTCACCACGGTCTGTATCGTGGAGAAGCCAACCACTTGAGGTCTGTTGCATTGTAGGTGCGGTGGCTGGAAATTCAAAATTTGTTCCGCCTATCCGAACTCCTTCAACGCAAGGTGTGACGTATATAACCCTGGTATACACAAGAGATTATACAGGAGCGGCGCGAGGATTTTTGTACCGGGCGCACCCGCTGCAGTGTCCCTTCAGAGGGGCAGGTAGCCTAGGTACAATTCCGTCGTTTCGAATATCTACATTTCCTCTTAGCGGAGACTGGCGAGGGCGTTAAGGGGGGCAGCAGGCTGTATTATGTCGGCAACTGCTACTCTACTGGTGGCGCCTCCGATTGGTAACTGCAAGTAACTAAGAGAGGTGAAACTTACCTTTGTAAAAGCTTGTCCGTGAATTCCCCAGTGCCTTTAAGCAATCACGGGGCATTTCAGCCCAGGAAACATTACTTCCAGCACCTTAATTGCTTACGAGCGACTGTATACACCACCAACTAGTCCTAATGAACTTTATTGAAACCTTCGCTCTTGTCCCATTCCCTGATCACCTAGTGTAGGGTAGCCAACCGGAAGTCTTTCCGGTTAACCTCCGTGCCTTCTCCATTTGTCTGCTTCCTTCATTCCAAATACCGGAACCTACATCCACTTTATTCTAGAATCAATATTGATGAGCTGGGTAATGATCCGGGCAGGTATGCAAGGGCTGTACGACATCAAACATGGCCCCCGAAATTGAACATTTAGGTATGACTAGTCCCAAAGGCAGATGCCCTTTTATCGTTTCACAAGCGACTTTGTGGCTCACCAGGCGGCATTATGCAATGCATACAGTGACACAGCAAAGACCGACGTATATTTAAAGCACTATGATTGCATCTGTAACTTCCGTTGTAGACTTGCCAGCTGAACATCAGTACATATCTGACATTTCAGTCAGAACTTAAAGCAACAGGTACAGAAATTGACACTTCTACAAAACTGTCTGCATGGGACAAGCAAAATGTTGCACTTACTCTTCAAGTATCTTGCCATGAACACTAGCGTGCTAGTGAAAATGACACCAGCAGTGCCTTATGTTCAATATGGGTCTCTTAGAACCTCCATCTTCCAAAGATTTGTTCAGATGTAAATTTTGTTAATGTATCGTTGTACCTTAGCAATGTGTCGTTTCAATGCATAACAATCTCTTTTATGAATGACACTTATAGAGGTACACACTGTTTGTCCCCTTAACTAGCATGGCAAGCCCACCCGAATGTTCAGAGAAGTGCTCTACCCATAGAAGATCAGAGATCACTCACTGATTAAGAAAAATAACATACCATGTACATGTTATTTGACCAAATTTAGCAACCACAATTTATTTTCGGAACAGAAACAATGCAAACCATCACGACAACAGAAGCACTTCAACAAATTACAGTTTGGGAAGCTGTAAGTACGTCCTGAACATATGAAGATTAAGACTTCACTGAGCAAAAACGACCTGTGGTAGAGCTATGGATTAGAATGGACAAAATATTTGTATACCGATACATACTCTCAATTGAACAGTATAGCAACAATTAGTCTACGCCAAAGCAAAGCAAAAATACAAGGGTAGAGGCATAAAAGTACTTGGTAAATCAGGAGCAATACTTGAAAGGAACAATGTACAGCAGTACATATGCAGAGCAGCAAAAAATAGCAATTCAACACAAACATTTCCAAAGATTTATTTTGATTGAATGATGTCACACTAATAATGGCTTCAAATTAATCTCTGCTCCCTACTAGACTGACTGAAACAACTTGAGAAGACAGCAGCATTTATTTCTTAAAGGCAGATACACACTGTCCTAATGTGCAAGCACTGAAGGCTTACGTCTACGTATGAATGACCTCTTCTATTGGAGAACATCGGCGAGTGGATGGAGAGGACTATTTTATTAGTCACCAAGGCAAGTGGCTGCTTTACTTGATTTATCTCGGCAGGCACGTACAATTTGCCAATGTGAAACCTATCAACATTTTAGAACTTCAAGACACAAAATGTCGTCACTCTAAGAGCAAGAACCCTGCTTTGCTGCCACGCTGTGCTTATCATCCCCTGACCCCTGTACATATTTCTGACAAAATTATACAAAAAAGATAGTAGGAACATAATAAATAATGAAGAGATTAGCATTATGAGTCAAACACATCGAAACAGGCTCTTGTCAGACTGCAAGGGTTTGCCATGAGTGTGGCCCGCCTCCCTCCGCATATCCCTGCAGTCACACTATGCGCTTTTTGGTATATTTGTGTTCTTACATGTTTACTGACAGGGCGAAGCATGCAATTCTGATTGCCAAGTTGAAAAGCACATACCAGCAGAAACATGAGGGAAATGCGCAACGGGTACTTGGATGAAATCGTGGACCATACGCAAGTGACGAAGTGTTAACATTATAGCATTGGACTATACATCTATGCTCTGGATGCCGTCCATTCGGGATGCCCAAAACGAGGGGATTCGAAAGAAGTGAAGACCTAATAGCTCACACCCAACAACTGTCGATGCTTCGGCTGAACCACTTGGACAAAGAATCTGCTGAGAGCGTCAGCACAATAACCTCATGACTAAACCAAAGGAGAACCGAGTAGAGCCACGTAGGGCTGAAATGAAAGACTGTTGCCCAAGACGCCCATTCCCAATAATTGGGGACATCTATACGTGGCGCCATCTCTCGGTGGCCGGAATGCCAGCCTACCATAACAGAATGGGAAATAGGAGGCAAAAATAATATCTCTTGAAGAAAGCTAGGACCCCGGCTGTAAATAGCAGAAGACAACCACTGCTACATTTTGGTAAAATTCCGGTATCGCACAAAAAAGCGTGTAGCTTCGCAGGACAATTGAACACCGCCAGTAGAAACACATGGGATGCCATTCTTAAATACTAAGCACTCAGGGAAACCGCATGGTTTGTAGTGCGACACTAACTTTGCCAGCCTGTTCACAAGACAGCTGTATCCGGGAGTCTTTTTTGATAATTAGCATTTTTCGTTAGATATGATTTCTGTTTTCCATTGTTTGCCATTCTTTTACGGCAGGCTGCTGCTTTGGCTGACTAGAGATGGCGCTACGTGCAAATGTCTCCAAATCTTTGTGATGCCAAATTTATGCACACACAGAATGAAACCTCCTTGCCATACTAATAGATGAACTTGTACCAAGTTGCCTAGCCTTTCACGCAGTTTGATGCAAACCACCATCGATATGCCACTACTTTGCACAATGTGAACGGACGCCTCTATCATGTCTTAAAACATGCACATGGGTCAATCAATCGCACTGCAGTCGCGTATGGTCGTAAAATACCAGAGTATTATTATGAGAGAGAGAGATTTATTTGAATGGTGATCAGGAGAAGTTTGCCTAGTTTGTCACCTGACATGCTACTCCAGGTGTGGGGTGATGACAATGATACATACAGTGATATACACATAACACATACAGCCACATACATGCACAACGATTGCATAAATTGTAGTGAAAACAGACACACTATACAATTTACGTTTCTTTTGGGCCTGTGGCCCGTAAGAATGTCGGTAGTGCATTTGTGGTGCGTAACATGCTGGAGCTGTTCTACCATGGGCCTAGAATATCTGTCAACTCCGAGTCCCATTGTAGCATGATGGTGAAAAATTATACCATATCTTATGGTTGGGGGATGATGTCCCCAATATGGGTCAAATATATTTTACAGAGTCGCTAAAAAAACTGATCATCATATTATTTTGAGGTGCAATAGATTCTGTAAGCCTTGGGACTATATTTCAAACAGCTCTTTACGATAAGGTTGTAGATCACCAACGTGGAGGTGCTGCGCAGCAGTTAAACAGCAGCTTGTAGCCCAAGGTGGATCCAGAGATCACTGGCATGTCTCATGGAGGCAACCGAAGTTGCAGCCTGTCCCCCACTCTTCATCCACCGGGGGTCACAGTCCCCCACTCTTTCACCGAGAGCCCCACTCTTCATCCACCGGAGCCCCACTCTTCATCCATGTCCCCCACTCTTCATCCACCGGGAGCCATGATAAGCAGCAACGCATAAGAGAGTCCTCACACGGAGAGTAGCAGGGCAGGCAACCTCAATGTACTTTCCTGTACGATGCAAATTCCGGAAGGCAAGCTAGAGGCAGAAACGAGGAAGTAAATCTTTGTGCACGAAGAGACGCCCTGGCCGCAGAACACGGGTATCCGGATGATTTTCTTGCGCATCCGAGATGAACAGGCTCGACGTGGAAGGCAAAGTGATTTGGACACAGCATCCACTAAATGGGATTAAAGCTCGAAAAGCCGTAAGAACAAGATTCCATGATGGCTTTTAGATACACGAGGTACACACGGCAATAATAGTTCACGGTGGGACAAAATATTTGAACATGCTGAATTACAGCCCACATAGGATGAACCCACATAGGAATGAACGATAGAATGGAATTTATTTTATTTTCTATTGTGTAGGACATTGTACGCAATATTCAAAGGTTGTGGGTTTGTATTGCACCAAAAGAGGCAGATTTTTCATCCACTTTTAATTTTCGTCATATTTACTATACTACGCTTAAAAAATATCTCCTTTATGCTTTCATTCGGCTAACTGATTTATTTGGTAGTGCCTAACAAAAAAATAAGCCCCCGAAAAAAAATTTCTGTTGTTCATAGCAGGGGCCTCACCCGGGTGTCACCCGACAGAGTTCATATCTTAGGCTAGCATATGAAAGTTTATTTTTCAGCAGCAGTCTCGGGCAAAGGTCACCTGCAGCCTTCTGGTGGTGCCCGAGTGAGCCCGTGCACAGCGCAAACTGCACTTCTCGAGTGTGTCTGAGTGAGCTCAGACTCACTCGAGAAGTGCATATGTGTAATCGAGCCATCATATGTGTAATCATATCTACCCATTTTCAGTGTTAATATCAGCTTTAAATTGGCTTACGGTTTCGCTCAAGTTTTTGCACACATACCTCAACGCTCTAGTGTTCCCGCGTCACCCCAATGCTGATCGAAGGTGTGAGAGGGGGAGAAGCACTCCAACTTACCCCTCGGCAAGTTCATCCAGGGGAATTTCTTGACAAAAATATCTCAAGTGAGTTGCATTCTGCATAACAATGTCATTGCTGGATTGAAATCGCTGATAACTTCTATTCGTATTGTAGATTAATAATTACGTAAGAAAATGGCATTCAACAGTGTTGGAATTATGATCAAAAAAGCTATATTTGAAGCCAACAGACTCCATTTGACTCTCTTAGACTTGGGTCGAGCCGTGAGTCAGTCTGAGTGAATCCAGCCAAAGAATGTGTCTGCGAGTGTGTGAGCGCAAGTGAGAAAATGTTTAGCAAGTTTAGTCGTGGGCCCTCAGACATAGACAACGTCAAAGACAAGAAAACGCTCACAGACATACTAGCCAACAAACAAATACAGCCACATAAACTTGCTACACGCTACTATACACAATTACACTTCCACTAAATCTCGGTTTTCTTGTAGCGCAGTAAGCATACGCAAATGTTCCCGCGCCCTGTCTAGTACGGGGTCTGTGAGTCCGTAGGCATCACTCACGGTACTGATGACCTTGTAGCTGACGCACGCTTGCAGCAGGGACGATGCAAGGCCACGAAGAGACCTGTAACTGCTCATTCAGGAAAGCATGCGAAGACGGCGCACTGGCGTAGTACCAAGGCCATGCTCTCAGCAGGCGGTTGTGCCGGACCCGAGCCAACTCAGCACCGTGCCCACAGCTTCGATAGCTGGTTGCGCTCCGAACACCGACGCGCACACTGGAACCGCTGCTCGGTTCACCGGCCACGCTGGCCTCTCTCGTCGACGTTCCGAAGCTCAGGCGCTTCACGTCCTTCAGTATTTCTTCTGCTGTGGGCAACACTTTTGGCACAGAGTCCTAGTGAGAGAGAGTTTGGTTGAGGAAATTTTTGGCGCCTCTGAGTGAGCCCCGAAAATTATTTACTTCTTGAAAGTGTCTGAGACAGCTACAATTTTTTCTGCTGACCTGTGCCAACTAGCCCAACCTCCTTTTAATTGTTTTACAGTACAACTGGATAATTCCAGTTTGATCGTAGTTGGATACACTAGGTTGCTAGTCAATGCTTTTTTTTATTCAGACATTATTCAAGACAATTTACAATTGTCTGAAGAGATGCAGCAAGAGGACCGAAAGGTGCCCGATTAGGCTATGCCACCCAGAGAGCAGTTGCGACAGTGCATTGCGTAATCCAAAATTTACATAACCGCAAGCGCACTTATATAGTGCCATCGTAGAACAATAACAGAAAAAAAAAGTACTCTGGTAGCTTTGAGAGGAAAGTAAAGAGGAGACCAAAAAGCAACAAGACAGCTGTATAATTGTGGCAATACCTGCGAAAAAAGAAAAAAAATTATAAAATATACATTACAAAGCATTTAAATACAGTTCAATAAATAACATGGCACACCACCTTAAAACTCGGGAAATAATTATTTCACATGCTTTTCTTTAGTTGTGGAGATAAAACTTCGCAGTAGGTTGGGTTATTATACCTGGGTATTTATAAAATGCCTGGTATTAATGCTGTCATTTTTTGTGTAGCTTGTTCATGATTGGACAACTTTGTTGTTACGTAGTTAATAGGGGGTTTGAAAGTTTTATTACTTATATATTGGTGCATTACCTCCAGTGACAACCTTAGTTTAAGTAGGTGCTCTATAGGCAATATATTATGGTAGTTGAAGCATGGTGTTGTAGTCACAGCATTTGGGATGTTTCCAAGTGCTCGTATCGCCCGCTTTCGCAGCGATAGAAGAACTTAAGTTCACCTTGGTGATTGCAGACCACACTGGAGAGGAGTATGCAAGATGCGACTGTATAGGTAAAGCTGTCGTTTCACGTCAGGTTGTAGGAAGTGCCTTAATGTACTAACCTAATTGCTTTAAAACATTACTCTTTAATGAACCCACATGTGGTGTCTACGAGAGGCTCTCGTGCAATGTTACCCCTAGAAATCTGATGGTTGCTGTCTGTTGCAGTAGTGATAGACTGTTATGTGGGGTGTAACGTCCCAAAACTACCATATGATGATGAGACGCCGTAGTGGAGGGTTCCGGAAGTTTTGACCACCCTAGGTTCTTTAACGTGCACCCAAATCTGAGCACAAGGGCCTACAGCATTCTGTCGTATTAGTGTTCCCTGCCTTTTCAGCGGTGTGGTTTGTTAATATCCCGTTCGCTTGGCTTTGAATAAAACAAATTGTGTTTTCTTTGTATTAGGTTCAAGTTTATTTGCATTGAACCAAAAGTAAAATTTTTCTTACCATCTATTCACCTGCATAATAATGTCACAAATTAATCCAGAAAAAAAAAAACGTCATCTGCATATAATACTATATTTTTGCATTCTTTATTTTCAAAATGTCATTTATATAAAATAAAAACCAGTCAAAGAATGGACCCCTGAGGTACTTCATAATTTATAGAGCAGGTTTCAGATTTAAAGTTAATTTTGTACCGTGACCTGTTGGTTAAATAGTTTTTGTTAGACAGCACCATGCCATGGAAGCCGTAATGGGGTAGTTTCCGAAAAAGAAGCCAGTGTTGTTCCCAACTAGAACCACGGCCTGCCATTGTAATCAACTTGTTTCCACTAGAATTGAAATAATTACCAATTGTTATCAATCGCTTCGAAGTCTAAGAAAAATTGTCCCAGTTTGATCCCAAGTGGAAGCAGCCAGTCTACAAGTGGAACCAGTCGCTCTCAGTTAAAACAAAAATGTTAATTAAATCTCAGCTTAAACCAGTTGATCTCAAACTGGGACCAGTGGTGCCCAGTTCAATCCCAGCTAGAACCAGCTCTTTCTCAGGTTGTTCCCTATTGGAACCAGTTGATCCCAGTTCATTCCAGTTAAAACCAGTTGCACTCACAGTTACCAATTTTCAGGTGGGCTGCTTTACGTGATGTTGATTGCTGAAACTGACACCTCAATTGTAGCAAAGGACGTACCAGAATAACAATGCCTGGCGGTGGCAAGCAACCTTCACAGAAGGCCCCCACATAATTTGTGGCAGGTACTACAATTAGACGATTCACACAAGAAAAAAATAAGACGCAAGAAGGCAACACTTGGACACAAGTGAAAGCAATAATGGTGCTTGTGTCCGCACTCATTTCATGGAGAATCGTTTGCGAATTCATGTCATTTAAACTCACCTGATGCTGACTTGCACCTAGCCGGAGTCAATCGGCCAAAACAACTGAGAAAGTAAAACTGTTATAAAGACTGGTATACTTCGGAATGACTGGTTTGACTCATGCTGACCGCTGCTGTCCATGCGATCATTCTTCTCGAGGCTCTCTGGTTCAATTGAAAGGAGCTACAGTAGCCCGTCTAGTCCCAAAGAATCAGCAGCATGGTACGCAGTATTCTTTGCCCCTTGTGCAGCACAGGTCTGATGGTACAGAACTAAGACGTCTACGGTTAATGCCCTAAGTGTGTCGCTGAGCATCGATGAAGACCTCTAAACACATCGAGCCTCCAGCTGTCTGATGTTAACGAGCACGTGGTTGCAGAACTGTCGGAAGGCTCTTGCGTGATCAAAGGCTCAAACAGGAGGCGAGCTGACAATCTTGTGAAGTATTTCTGTCCCTGAAGGACTCCTGTAGCATGCCTACAATGTCATAACGTGCCTCAGTTGTTGGAAGACAGGCCACCTCTGGAGCAGTCTTCTTTCAAAAACCGTCGCAAATAGTGGAATTTCGTCACATTCACAGAGAGGCGTTGTGTACAATTGGGATAAACTCCTCCCAGAAGGCCCTCCACTTCCACACATTTCCAGAAAAGCATGCGATAGTCAGTTTGGCAGCTTGGCTACTGTCCTCTCCGATGGTGTAGCGATTGCATGGGTAGTCAATCCCAATCTTTTTTTCCATTTGGGTACTCGAAATGTGGATCTGTTGACTAAGAAGCCCGGCAAAGGTTTGCATCGCGTTGTCCTCACAAGATGGCATCGTACTCTGCTTGGAAGTTGTTCTCAGAGATGAGGCTCTCTAATTCAGAATTGAGCTTGTTCAACTGTTTTTGTTTCAGCCTATTGTAGATAGACCAAACTGCTCATGCATTGCAGAGTCAGTGTGAAATAGGGCACTTGCCTCAATGATCTGGCTATTCAAGGATCGTCATGAAGTCTGCTTCGCTCAAAGTTTCGCCATTTCTCCCAGGCAACTCGCAGCCGTCAGTTGGTCCCCGATTTTCACACCAAAATATGTGGGATATGGCACAAAGAAGCCATGGAAGAACTTGATTCCGTTGAGATAGTTAAAAAGACTTATTTACACTACAGAGGCTATTAAGACCCTGCTGCTAGTCCTATGTCCCAGTTTCTTCACTTGTGCTTGCTGGTGCTTTTTCTTTTTGCGGTCTGCCAGGACTCAACGATATGAACACCGTTTCAGGGTTCCTTTAAGCAGATGTACCGCACCTCCTGCTAGTGCGAAACTGTCAACTTACATAATTTATGCAAAGCAAATAAAACCTAGTGGCCACTTGTGCAGCACAGTTGTATTCCAATTAGAGTCCCCTAGATGAGAAATAGCTGCAGTTCACCTAGTATAAAAATCTTTATTTTCAAATCAGTCTTTCCACACCCTGCTTCCCAATCAACTTACACAATCTAATCAGTGTTCAAAGCTACAACAGTGTGGTTGCAGACATCGACAAGAAAGCAGGGTTGCAGAAATCGTTCTTAATATAAAGTAGAGTGCAGACATACACGATATGATGGCATCTGCTTAAGATACAGCTGTGATCACTTTTACTTTGACTTAATCATCCTTGTCCGCTATTAAGCGAGGAAACGAGAAATGATAGCGTCACTGCAATGTGCCTGAAGATCAGATTGTCAGCTGTTGAATCCAGATAAGCCTCCACATGGTTAGCCAATGCATATGGTGCAATTGAACTACACATGTGCCATACATACTACAGTGCAGGGAGACTGAATACAAGTAAAATTGCACCAGCATTCGTTAATGGAGAACCTTTCTCCGTATGCAATCCCCGGGCTTCTCTATTCCCACAAGCATTACAAGACTGGTACGTCTCAACGCTACTGTATAGAATAAATAAATCTCAAGCCCTTCAAAGCAACACAGGAGATTATGGACTAACACCAGTAAGCAGATGGCAGGAACGCTAACAGGACAATGCTATCAAAAATTGTTTCATTGAAGCCGCCGACGCGGACCTAGAAATACTGGTGTCAGAAACATTAAAAGGGCCATGAAAAGTTCTCCAAAAATTTTCAACTACGTGTGTAATAAAAATCCTGGCCGTCCATCTAGTCATTACTATACCTTGCCTTGCTTCACCGTCTAGATTTATTTAACAGCTACAAAAGCACACTTTCCATTCCCCAGCTAACCTTCCCCTCAACCATTGCCGCCCCTATTTTTTTTTAATGCCAGCCAAATGTACCCAACCCAGCCGTTTGCTTCCTTTTCCTACTCTCGCCCATCGCCTAGCCTTCACGTGCGCTTTGTGTTCATGGGGGAGAGTACCCTTTCGGTGATACCTCACGACAGAAATCGGATGAAGTAATTTTTTATTCAGTTGTGCACAGATCCATGGGCCAAGGCCTCGCACCTCTCTTGTTCACTATGTTGCCGGTTGCCCTAGCTCTGCAAGAGACATGGTGTTTTGAGATAGTAGCGCAGTTTTGTTTGTGGCACCATGTGGGCATTAAAAGGATGTGGTGTATGTGGTGGGATGTGGTGTATGTGGTGCCTTAAAAGGACCCCCCGACACCAAATTTGTAAACTTGAGATGGTAATGGTGTTTGAGAGTTCTGCATGGGAGAGGGAAGGGGGAACTTCTGACATCATTAGTGACAAGCATTGCCTATAAGATATTATGACTTTATTTTAAAGTAAGGGTGCGTGCTCATTCGAGTATATTCAGGTGCAGTCTGTGGTTTGATGACATTTTCTGTGGTTTGATGTAGATTAGGCCCCTCACGACGCTGCACAGCTCAAACAAGTAAAGTCGGCTTCGGTGAACATTTGCAGGGTGTGCAATATATCCCGACTAGCACCTGGCAGGGGCTATTGATCATCACCCTTCTAGCTTTGTTTATGGGCTTGCAACCGAGCAGCTTAATTTTCTTTTCAAGACCCTTTTAATGCTCGATGTTTATTGCAATAGCACAACTTTGCACTTTATAAAGAATGCAGAAAAAAATACAAAACATGAAAGAAAGCGAAGGTGCAGCGATTTGTACAGCTGGAACTAGCAGCCGATTGTCATCAGAAATTAAAATGAGCACTTGGGCGAGAGAGATGCTAAGTATTTAAAAACACTGATGCATGCAGTATAAAAAGAGCTATGTACAGCTTCATTGGCAAGGAGTTTCCACCGACAAAAAAACTCCAATACCTTGGTCACGAAAAAACACACGCCTTAAAGAACTAGGAAGATGGCCAGACTAAGACGACGAGCTGGTCAGACGGTCTAGGATAGTCCGTGCATATTTCAGCCGAGAGAAAAGCTCGGGTGGGCAGCCGCTGTGCAGCGTCTCAAGACGGTAGGTGTGGAAGACCCGGTTGTTGTCTATGTACGACACTGCCGCCATGAGCGGGCACAAGATCAGCTTCGTGTGGTCCTGGAAAAAGTTGATCTGAAAAGAAGCAAGGAAAGACTGTTTCAGAGTTCACTCGGATTCCGTCCCTACTGCTCGAAATTTAACACAGGGAATGCAGAAAACAAGAACTTCGACCCTGAAAAGCAAGTAGCACAGAGTGTGCATTTATATATATTTCTCAAAGAGGAGACTGGAGCTGGGTATGAGGTTCATTGAAAAAACAAAAAGCTTTAGCACTCAGTCTGGCTTGTTATGCAGTCTATGCTGCTACCACAGGAGTCTAAATTGTATTAAAAGGAGCACTGACAAAAAACTTTGAAAGAGAAATAATGAGCGAGGTAGATTTATGTGGAAACATGCACAGCATCTACGAGATATCAAGGGCAAATATAGCCTAGAACATGTTTAAAATAAATTTTACAGAGCACGCCACACAATTAAGTGAGATGCAGAGCCCATCGCGATGCCGAATTTCTATATCAACACAGGAGGTCTTATGTGAAACAAACCTATGTCACGAATTTGCGTTGGCTGGTTTGCGTTTACTTGAGTCACTTTTGGTTTCTTCTCTGTGCCTGCGGCTTCACGTGTGGTCATGTGGCCAGCAGTATTTAGTTTGAGTTCCAAAGAGCTCTGTGCTCTTTAAAAGAGCGACCAGGCTCAGTTCGAGTTTCAAACGCCTCCAAATAAATAACCATTGTGCCCTCATGCAAACGAGGTTTCCAGCCATGATAAGGGGATTGTAAGCTACCGATTGCAAATTCGTAGTACAGTCGAACCAGACTAAACTTGAAAGTAAAAAAAAAAACGTACAATGCTATTTTCAGTAATGACTCACTTGGACCGTGCCGTTGGTCAGATAGAATGCGATTGCCGACCGTGTTCGGAGCCATGTTCTTAGGCACGGCAGCCTGACCAGATTATCACACTCCCTGGGGCTGACATCCTCGCCAGTCATGAGAAGGTACTGCTTCATGTACGTGCAGAAGTATTTCAGAAGAGTAATCTTTTTGTCCAGGGATGGCGGGTAGTCTTCCAAGGAGTGGTAGTGCTCAATGCAGTCCTCGTCGACGTATGTCACGCTCCTGGCCAAACAAGACAAAGAGAAACAGTGGAAGCAGGCACACTTTCAAATGCAGATTCCTTCAGCTATTCAAACCCGTATAAAGGTAAAAGTTGCACATTGTTTGAGCCCACTCGCCGATACTAATAAGGAGAATCACTCCAGTCAATGTTTTTACACTAAATCGGTTTACAATAAAAAATTATTCTTGCCGATTTCATTACATATAAACTAGAAAATTTCACTATATAGTAAAACCTCATTAACTCGGACTCGCATATCGCGAAAAATCGGCTTAAATCAAAATCTTCCATAGCATCAAACACCTGCCTATAAGTCATCTATATTTTCCCCTTTATCTTGGAGTATTTTTGGATTGGATTGTGGATAACTCGAAAGTTTGACTGGGAGCGGAATGAAAATTCCTTTGCGGGAGCATTTCACAAGATTCGCGTGATGCTGCCGTGCCTGCCACTAAGTCGATGTTTTCCAAGAACGCGAACTGCGCGAAGTCTCAGCCCAGAGACGCATCAACTGCGTCAAGCAACCTTGTGGCATGTCATGCGACGCATGCACCGAGCAGGGAGGCGTGATTTTTGTTCCATCTGTGCAAACCGCGCGGTACACATCTTTTGCTGACTAAGTGTGGTGCTCGTGAGTTCCCCTAGGTGCGATTGCCATTCATCTGTGCAAGCCGAACAGTGTGGATTTTTCGCAGACTGTGAGGCGTGGCAACTTAGACTGAGTGCAATAAGCATGGCGTCAAAGCAGTGCAAGTCGCTAACGCAAGAAGAAAAGGTTGCCCTAATTAAGGAAGCAGAAAAAGAAGGCTGAACGAAATCGAGTATCGCGCAGGAACTCTGCATCCCTTTGTCTATGCTTTCGATCGTGCTGAAAAACAAGCAGAAGGTGCTGAATGAATTTCAGCAGAGCTTGTGTAGCCAGGGGAAGCGGGTTCGAAGGACCGAATTCCCAGACGCTGAAGCGGCGTTTATAGTATAATTACCCCAGCAATAAGGATGGAGAAGGCGGACGCTCTGGCCTTGCAAATGGGGCATACGGATTTCAGTTGCAGCAACGAATAGTTTGACCCTTTCAAAAAAAAAAAAAAAAGTGTGGTGTGCAAGTCAGTGCACAACGAGAGCAGCACTGTCGACTCAGCTACTGCAGACACTTGGTGGAGCAGCCGGTTCGCCGAGTTGCGAGAGAGTTACGCCAGCAGTGACATTTTCAACCTCGACGAGGCAGGCCTTTTTTATATAAAGTGTTGCCGAGCCGCACCTTCCCATGAAGGGTGGAGCGTGCTCGGGAGTAAAACAACGAAGGGACAGGGTCACTGTTCTTTTGGGGCAAATGCCCTAGGTGAAGAGAAGCTGCCGTTGCTCACAATTGGCTGCTTTAGAAATGCACGATCAACAAATAGCGTTATCTAGCGCGCGAATAGGGCTGCGTGGACGACTGCTACTCTTTTCAAAGAGTATCGCCAACTGCTTTGCTCACACTGGGTTTTCACGTGCCACCAGTTTGCCAGAAGCAGAGACGTCAGAGACAGATGACTTCATAGTGAAGAACTTTGTCGAGATGTCTTGAAGCTTATATGTAACGTTGCGCCGAAAATGATGGGACTTTTGAAGAGCTTGCGCTGCGCGAGCAGGATGTGGCAGTGACCGGAAAAATAATGAATGCCGAAACAGTTCAAATGGCCACTAACGCAGCGGACAGCAGAGATGACGAACCACCTCTTGAGAGGTGGCAACATCTTCCGAGGCGAGAAATTTGCTGCGCTTACTTCGAAATAGGGTCGAGCGATGTGATGCCTCAAGCAGCTGGAGGACGCCTTCCTATGCCCAAGTACGATCGCAAAGCAGACGAGCATTAGGCAGTTTTTCTCTGCTAAATAAAATGGCAGTGCGGCAAAACCCAGCCGGTTAAAGTCTCTCACACGCAATTTTTTTTCTCTTCTAAACCTGCACGAGAAGAAAGATTAGAAACTGCCGCTGAAGAGCCGGTAAGTAGTAGCGCTAATCGTCGGGAAAAATGAGAGCTTTTCAGAAAAATCGCGACTTTGCTGGTCTCGAAATTTTCCTTGCTTTTTTTTAAGACTTCGAGTGAACGAGGTATTACAGTATAGGAAAGCAAATGGAGTGTTGAAACTACAGCACTCTAAAACCAGTCGGAAACAACACTTTCACTCTTTCATAATTTGGAATTATTGGCTAAGGAAAAGTTTTGATAAGCTTGCTTTGTTAAATCTGTATCTCCTTAGGAAACAAGTTTAATTCAGTTTTCCTGATAAAAACCTACAGCATCACTGCTTGTTGGCACAGAAACAGGTGGCTTCGGTATATTAGAGTTCTCCAGCTTACAGAGTCTTGGAGAAAAAAGTAGCATCCCCCCCCCCCCCTCCAAGCATCGTGGAACGACAATTTAGTGACAAGCCAAAAAACTTCTCTTCAACTTTTCATTGCAAAGGAAGAACTCACAGGTTGTTGTTCAGGAGGATGACCCTGGTGGTGTCGTTGAAGACCACGCCGATGCTGTTGTCGCACAGCTGGTAGCCTAGACCGTACTTGTCCGTGTAGTCCACCCACTTGCTCACCCAGAACACTGGGACGGACGCCGGGTCCTCCGCCTCGTCCGGACGCTCGAAGCGCAGCTCGGGCGGATGAGCATTGACCAGGCGCCTGAGGAGGCACTGCAGCTCACCGATGTGAGACTCCGCCCGAGCACCCTTGCCGGCTGGGCTCTCTGCTGCCGGCTTCTGGGAACCGCCTGGTTGAGCAGCTGCACGGAAAGAAAGGCGGTGCTAACACACTTTACTGAATCCGGCGATACCCACACCCTATACCAGTGGTTCTGAAACAAGGGTCCGTGGACGCTAGGGGGGTCTGCAAAGCCATTTCTACGATCAGAGAAACCTTCACCGCAATTCTTTAAGCGCGACTGTGCCACGCTTAAAGCAATAATGAATAGTCCAAAATGAAGTGATGCTACACGCTTGTTTGATGTTTTTGGTAGCAATAAAAGGCACCTGTTTCACGCTCCAGTTGTGTTAAATTAATTACGTAACCCCCCTCCCTCCCCTCCGCTGCAAGGGGTCCCCCATTCCTTCTATCAGTCCACAAGAGGTCCCCGACACATCCATAGCCGAGAACCACTGCTCTACACACCTTCACATAATAATGAACGCTGTGGCGGCTACACACAAAGTTCAGTCAGAACACTTGATTGATTGATTGATATGTGGGGTTTAACGTCCCAAAACCACCATATGATTATGAGAGACGTCGTAGTGATAGCTCCGAAAGACTTCGACTTCCTGAGGAACATGCACCCTAATCTCAGCACATGGGCCTACAGCATTTGCGCCTCCTTCATAGATGCAGCCGCCGCAGCCGGAATTCGATCCCGCGACCTGCGGGTCAGCAGCAGAGTACCTCAGCCACTAGACCACCGCGGCGGAGCGCAAGAGGGGTATTGAAAGAAGGGGAAAAAACGGCAAGACAAACCCATCATTCCCATGGTCACTGAACGCTCGCAGCGACAGATGATATGTGTGGTTTAACGTCCCAAAACCACCATATGATTATGAGAGACGCCGTAGGGGAGGGCTCCGGAAATTTCGACCACCTGGGGTTCTTTAACGTGCACCCAAATCTGAGCACACGGGCCTAAACATTTTCCCCTCCATCGGAAATGCAGCCGCCCCAGCCGGGATTCGATCCCGCGACTTGCGGGTCAGCAGCCGAGTACCTTAGCCACTAGACCACCGTGGTGGGGCGCAGTGAGTACATTGCACAAGTCCGCGAGTCGCACAGCTACATTTAGTCATTGCAAGTGCTCAACGAGCAGATCAAGTGTGCAGGCATGGCACCGCCATGCTTCACACGAAAAAAAAAAAAAATACAACCCATCAATAAGAGATACAGAACATGTTCACAGCTGTCCGACCGACTTGATGTCCAAGCCACAAAAATAGGCTTGTGCAAAAAGTGAATTTTAGCTTAGAAGCGAAGAGAGATTTGGGTCGAATAATTTTTAAACGAATTCAAATAAGGCCTGTGCAAAGCCATCCTTATTGGTTCAAAGGAAGTGGAAACTACTTTGAATAGTAACAGGATTTGACTTTTGGTAAAACGCTAATGATAATCTATAAGATACGTTAAACTTCAATACTTACGATACTTAAAGCATATATACCAGTAACAAGCTTTTAAACTAAAAAAAAAATAAACGATGAATGGTTGTGAGGGTAATATGTTCATTGAACTTAGAAGCGGGGCTTTGCGGTAATGAAGATTTATTTTACGCAGGTGCTTTGACGGCTTAGCACCACCTCACTGCAGTAAAACCACCTTTATAGGGATCACGTGCAGACTAAGAGGCGCTTAGTAATTCGTTTATTTCAAATAGTAGTTCGAAATTTTTGGCATTATAAACTCGAATAGAAGCGAATTTTAAAACAGCAATATTCGTTCAAATATTGAGCAAGACTGCTCAAAAGGCATACACTACATTGCATAAAAGAGAAAGAAACATTGAAATCGTGGGTGCAAAGGTATCCTCTGGTGCAAGGACAAGAAGTCGCACCAGGTTTCACAGCATTGGCATGATGAGAGAGAATAGGGTATAGCTGTAGCAAGACCATGGAGTTTCAAGCTGCTTTCTGAAATCGGACACTGCCATGCTTTTAGTACGTCCATTTGTTTTCTACATATTTTTCGTTAGCTTGAGGTTTGCTCACCAGTGAGAGAAAGGAAAAAAGAAAAGACAACGATTACGCACGTTTTTGGGGTTTGAGGCACTGCGCAGGCTTGGCCTCCTTCTCGGGATGGTTCCTTATAGGAGTCACCTTCGCTTCTATCTCTGCGAGAAAATGGGTGCATAGCGGAATAACACTTTTTGAACAACGCCCGATGCATAGCCAAGAAAATTATTGACAACACCCATAACAAATTACTATTGTTTAGGCTGAACTGTAGCAATACAGGTGCTCGGAATTCCAATGGAAAAGCAGAGCACAGCACTATGCATCTTCAGAATGCAAGACAAGTTACCCTTAATCAGCATGTTCCTAGTGAAAGCATGACATCGCGAACAGTACGTCTTACAAAACTGATACAACGCACGCAGGGTCACGGTACACACACGAAATGAACCTAATTGAACATTAAAAATGCTCTATTGCCATTTTGAGAGGGTGACAACATTACGTGACCCGTCTGACGAGAGACCGTTGCCAATTTTCCCCTTTCGTACTCTACCCTAACATGAACACAATTTCAGTACTCGAATTCACGTTAGAGTAGATTTTCAAAAAGTTTAATCAGAATAATGAAGACCCGCATGCATCTCCCCCAATTAAATGCTTGGCTATCATTTCTGAAAATTTTTGAAATTCCTCAATAAAAGGATCTGGAAGCCATCACTAGGGATGGGCGAATATTAAGGTTCGATGAAGATTCGAAGCGAGAAAAGGCAATTTAGTCGAATAATTTTGAACCGAGCAGTACACTACATCACATGTTAATAAAGAGCATTTCCGTCATGACCGAATCAACTTGCTTAGTTCCGATTCCGAAAATATTGGGCATGTTTGAATGCCACTTTTTAGGTTTGAAGCGAAGCAGGCGCAGCTTTAAATAATAACAAAAATGGTGAAGCGGTAGAGCATAACTGGTACAATGGGTTATGTTTGAAAGGTTACTATAGTTACATACTGGTTATACCTATTACAATATGTTACCTCTTAAAAGTTACTGTGCTTATAGCAGATGGGCCTGTGAACAAACTTATAAGTTAAATAATAATTCAAATGAAAGTGATAAATGAAAGCGATATGTACGTACATTTAAGTTTGCAGTGTGGCATTCAGCAGCGGTACATAAATAGACTTTCATAAACAGATGTGTAGTCCGATTTTTGCTATTTGATACCCGTGTTCCCCCTCAATCGGAGAACCCTCTTTGTAAGTCTCAAGGCTTTTACTACGTAGGCAAGTACAGGTAAGATACTAGCATTATAGACCTTCCTCTCCTGTTTACACGAGAAGCCCTTTTACACGAGATTTACACGAGATTCCCTTTTACCTTGAATGGGATCAAGTTCCGACTTGATGGACCGGACGGCGCAAACCAACTCACCGGGACCTTCATTTCGTTCCAACAGAGGCCTGCGGCCATTCACGGTCAGGGTGGCGTTCAGCGTGTCGTAGCGTGGCTCGGTGGTTAGGCAAGATGTCGGCAGACGGGATGGTAGGGGCCCTGGAACGAGCGACATTGCTTGAGCCCTTCTGCATTTCTTCAGCAACCACCGTGGCGAATTTATGGACACTCGGCACAGCAAGGCAAACAAAACAGAGCTAGACTAATGGCTAGCAAGTCACTCTGCGTCAAGGAACCATCATCGCAGGGCCACTGCAGCTCCTTTACAGTTTTCAAAGTAACAAGGGTATTTCCTGCACCCCTCCCAAGTAACCAGTCCTGCATGCATAACGTAATGGCTGAAAGCACAGGTACGCTCCGTCAAGTTGAACGTTTGACGATAGTTCAGGTTTACCTGTGAAGCAGTGCATAAAAACAAGGCACGCAAAAAAAAAACAGAGAGGGAGGAAACGAAACGACAGGATAGGTCCTGTCTTTTCGTTCCCTGTATCCGTGTGCCGTTTCACACGTAAAGATGCATGGCATTACAGTGCCACTAACACAGGAGATTGCAGTGAAGCTGCAACCCATTTCAACAAAGCTGAAGGGGGGCCGTGGCAATGAGAAATTTATTCAAAATGCAAATTTTTTTAAAATTGAAATCATGAGACCATCTTTTAGCCATAATGATATATTAGACCAAAATAACCAGTTGAAGTTGAGAAAAGAAGCACCTTACTAGTGCGCTCTTGTCAAAAACTACGAGAAAATTGAGTCTAAAAATTCAGATCGTGCAGCTTTTCCTTGTCACAGTGCCACCATCTTGGCATCATCATAAATATGACAAATCCAAGCTCACGATAGCCACAAAGCTGCGTTTTCCAACAAAAAATAAAACTAGCCGACTTCCAAGTTTCATTTATTAGTTCTTAGCAGTATTTTCCTCAAGCTCCATTTACCGAGCAGTTGCCGTCGGTCATACCTATGCCATTTCACAACAAATAAAAGATCTAACTATACCGTTTTCTGCACTAAGATGCTGAGAAGTAAGCGAGTGCTGCAAAGCTGTCCATCTTTGTCTGCACATAGATTTTTTATAATTTGCTTTTTGTTAAGTTGTTGGACAATATGTTGTTTTGCTAAAAACTTTGTGCGTGTTTATTTGAATATTCAAAAAATACATCGACACCTTTACAGCACAGAATGGGAACTTTTGCTGGCATCACGTAGGACGTGGTCTTTTTACAAACTGACAGCTGACAATTCCTCGCATACTAACTCGAGGCAAGTCTTCCAGGACGAGACCCTCTCTGGTAATGAATGAAACAATTTAAGGGCTCGGTTTGTTGGTTGCATGCAACCTTAACAAGAACGAATATATAATCCAAAGAAAGGGTAGGGTACATATGCAGCGATTGCTACGTAAATGTGAAAAAGGCGACAAAAAGGCATTTTTTCGCAGGCAGGGAGCGGACCAATCGAGCTACGCCGGCAGCCGTCTTCTCGTCCTCTTTTTCGAGTACGTATAACCGAGCTTACGTCAGCGTCGCTTGTCGTGACAGCGAGTGTGGAACATTTTTTTTGCTGGCATCACGTACGAAGTGAGCCTATAACGAGCTGGCAGCTGACCAACAAGCCCCTGCATGCTGCCTAAAGGTAGCAAGTCTGCTGGAACGAGATCCACGTGTTGAATAGACGACAAGGGAATATACGTCAATGAAAGAAAATGATTGAGCATGTTATCTGAAGGTTTTTCGTTCGATCCCCAATCGGCAGCACAATGTCTTTTATGCCATTTTAGCTTCTTCGCATTTACATCGCAACTATAATACAGTCAGAACACTAGAATTAAAGCTCCCGATGCATTCTGTTGATTTCCATCGAGGTTTTGTCTAGCGAAGTCGTGAAGTGAGACTCACCACTAGTCATAAACTCGTCTTGCAAAATGGCCTCTATGTTGGGACGCTTCTCTGGTTCTGGGTGTAGCATTTTTCGGATGAGGCTCCTGGCAGAGGAGCTCACTGACGGAGGTACATGATACTCGTTTTTCTTGATGCGAATGTACGTCTCCTTCAAGGTCGGAGTCTCAAACGGAGGGTGTCCGACAAGAAGGGTGAACCTGCAGGCAACAGAATCAGCGAGAATTTGCTTGTAGGGCTCTATTTTTTATTTATTTATCAAGGTACCCTCAGTGCAAAAAAGCATTACAGGGGTGGGGAGGGTTACACAATGCATAATTGATAATAAATACGTAGTTACAGATTTTGTAACACAACAGAAAAAAAAATAATGTATCAAGCACTGAAATTCACACTCAAGATCACTGATGACAACAAAATTAAAGTGCACATAACATCATAACAGAGTATAAGGCAGAGTTAGAGGGGACGATGGCAACATCATTAGCCAGATGATTTCATTGCGAAATTTTGCAGGGAAAAAATGTGTCCCTAAATGACTGTTCTGCACTAGTATTCTCTTTGTTAGAATGGTCAAGTCGTGTTGAGATGTAATGCAGTCGAAATATGCACTTAACTATACCTGTTTTGGAATGAAATATGCTATGAAACACTTAACTTTATTTTTTTCCTCCACATTTATCCCCACCATAAACTATTTTGTAAGAGATATGTTCAATTGCCATCTATAATTAGAGAACAAACCTTGCGGCTGAATTTTGTACCATTTCGATTGCCTTGATGTCCTGTTTTAACCACGAATCCCAAGCTGTGCAAGCATACTCGATTATAGGCTGGACGTTCGTTTGATACAGTAGTTGTTTTGTTTCCATTGGAAAGTGTCTTGCGTTCCTACGCAGGAAGCCCAACATTTTACAGGCTTTAGCTGTTACATGCCGGACATGACTCCTCTGAATCAGCCGTTTACCATGCTTCTGAAGTTTTGAAAGTTTTGAAACTAAGAACCCTTCCCTAATATTATGAGGGGTTTTACATGCCAAAATGTTTATGGGAGATGCTGTAGTGGATGGCTCCGGAAATTTCGGCCATCCGGCGTTCTTTAGCATGCGCTGATATCGCTCAGTATACAGGCCTCCAGCATTTAGCGTACGTCGAAAACGCGACTGCCATAGCCAGAATCGAACCCATGACCTTCAGGTCAGCAGCCGGCTACCGTAACCACTGCTCCATCACGCTGGACGATCCCTTCCCTAATCTGAAGAAAAGAGGGGGCAAGCGAAATTGTGTGCACATGCCCAACGTACTACACTTAAACTTAGATCTAACGAACCTCAATATATCGAAATATTGGTTATAACAAAGTAAATGAAAAAGTCTTGCAATAGACATAGTGATAATGATGATTGATATGTGGGGTTTAACGTACCAAAACCACCGCATGACTATGAGAGACGGCGTAGTGGCGGGCTTTGGAAATTTCGACCACCTAGGGTTTTTTAACGTGCACCCAAATCCGAGCACACCATCACCTCCATCGAAAATCCAGCCGCCGTAGCCGGGATTCGATCCCACGACCTGTGGGTCATCAGCCGAGTACCTTAGCCACTAGACCGCCGCGGCAAGGCAACCCAAGTACAAATAAGTCCCTCGAAGTGCAATATATTTTACGAGCGGATTGAGTGGGTCTCTTGGGAAATAGCTGGGAAATAGTGTTGTGCGGAGCAAGAAAATTTCACACTAGGTGCAGCCGATGTAGGTGATGCAGCAAGAAAGCGAGATTTTCCTCGTGTTTCGAACACTGAGGACGCCGGGCTTACATTTCTTGCATTCGCGAAAACAGGATGAAAAGGAAATTGGACCAGCCCAAGTTTGTGCCTTCGCGGTACAAAAAATGCCTGCCACTATTTCCGTCCAATAAAAAAAGAGTATCATTTTTTGCCTTCAATCTCTTGTCCGCTGCTTTGCAATACTGTGCATTGGCCTACCTACAAGAAAAGGGGACAGTTGTATGATAAAGTAGCCAGTGACTTTAAAAATGAAAAAAAAAAAAATTTGGAGAGGTTCACCTCACTAAACAAGAACAGACTTGGAAGGTCAACTTTATTTCTGCTGAACTTCTAGCTGCCACTGAATAAAACTTGTCTGCTTCACAGCTTCGACGAAACGTACCCATGCCACCTCAACGACTCTTAACAATTTAAACAGCCAATATTGGCGTAGAACTTGTAGGTAGAATAATAACTAAAATATATCTGTGAGCGTGTAAGTGCTTGGATGCCACTTGCCAGCCAGACACAATGGAAGTCGCAAAGTGCGTTCACGATTCTGGCACTAACTTTTTGGCAAAGAACACCCGCACACTTTGCTCCCTGTTCGTAGTCATGAAAGACTACTAGCTTCACTTGCAGCTGAAAATTGCAAACACTGGCATGTTGAGATCGAACCGAGTGGGCTCAAGCACAATGTAACAGTGGGCTGAGACAGCACCAGTAGGTACCCAGGCATGTCACTGGCGCATTCCGGAAGTGGTAAAGTAAGCACTTGGCGATGCATGTGCCCACTATATACAATGCAGACTGTCAAAGACCATTTTAACTCAATCTTGCATGCTCTTGTCACAAGTAGGGCCATCATACAACCAGACTGCTGGTTTGATCCACCAATTGCTTACTTCTACAAACCTCGTAAGTGCCTAAAGATCCATAGTTTGGACAATAACTAGTGAAGGAGCATCTCCTCTACATTAAAAAAAGTTTGGATGACTTAAGCTTTGCCTTGTAGAGCAGAATGCAATGTTTTTTCTTATTTGGAACATTGGGCCCCATATGAATTGCCTTCAATCATACTTTCAATCATGCAATTTTAGAGTCTACTAGATGCAAAGTTGCTAAGTGCCCACTTCGCTATAAATCTTTCTTTTTGCAAATTCACAAAGGGCCCGTTTGCGACCTTATCCCGTGACGTGCACTTGCACCCACCCGTGGCACAAGTCACTTGTTTTGATGCCTGGTAGAACTCTATATGCTATGCTTCTGCCGCGCAGCATTATACATGCGTCAAGGAGAATTCTCACACTACCTCATCATTCTCAAGTTTCTTTTTTTCGAAGCAGTTTCAAGCTCCATGGTAAACAGCTGCTTGCAAAGCAGAGGGCCTGTGTTCAATTCTCACCTGGACCAAAAAATTTCATTTATTTGCATCTATATCTTAACTTCTCTCTTACAGGCAACACGCATTTCGCTTACAACCAATGACGCTGACACCGAAATTTCTGCGAAACGAGCTCCTCAACACTATAACGTTAAAATAGTTATGCCATTTAGGAAGTCTGCTGTACACCAATAGCCAGCAGGCTTGCTCGAGCTTTCCCGATTTTTCGCATACCACGGTCGTATTGTATCGCACTGCAGGTGCAGACAAAACCACAGCAAACAGTAAAACACGGCATGAACACTCACAAGATGCATCCGATAGACCAGATGTCGACCTCAAAGCTGTGGCCCTTCTTAGACAGTATCTCAGGAGCAATGTAGTTGGGCGTGCCACAGAGAGTCTTTTTCCTCTCGCCATCAAAGTCCAAGCGGGTCGCAAGCCCAAAGTCGCCCACTTTGAGCTCCATCTTGTCGTTGAGTAGAAGGTTCCCCAGCTTGAGGTCTCTGTGAATAACCTTTTGTTGCACGAGGTATCTGCACGCAAGCAGGAGCTGGTGCAGGAAGTAGCGTGCCTCCCCCTCGGTGAGCGTCTTGCGACGTCTGTGCATTTCCATAAGGCTCTAGAAAGATATAGTTTCAGTCACATCCCCTGCGCTTGAGAACACAGCCACAGTAATGCATTAGGGCATCTAATAGTAGCTCCCTAAGGGTTAAAGATGCGAACATAGAGCACTGCAAAGAAGTACATATTGGCTGATAATTGTTGGGGCTTCACATCCTATAACCATGATATAATTATGAAGAGTGCCATAGCAGAGAGCTTGAAAAATTATGATCACGTGGTGTTCTTTAAATTGCATCGAAGTGTAAGCACATGGGCCTATATAGCATTTCACCTCTATCGAAATGCAGCCACCATGGCTGGAATTCGATCCTGCAACCTTCGAGTCAGCAGTTCAGCACTATAATCATAATAGATCACTGTGGTGGGTGCGATTGGTTGATATCGGGGCTAGGTTGACTAAAAGAACAAATGAGCTTGATTCTTGCATTACACCAATCCCACAGTGTTGCCTAATATATACACTACCAACTACATCAGCCTACACAAGTGCGTTTAAGTGTGAAAGCAGTAACTGTTTTGAAAAACGAATCCACAGAAGCAATGGTTCACACACTTTTTGAAATTTCTGCCAGTTCGATTTTAGTGTTACGTGCAGTAATTGTGCCCCAGCACACCATGCTGGCAATATGCATACCATAATGCGGCATTGACACATCACAACGAATAGAAGGGATACATACCCGCCGGCTGCAAAGTTCCAGGATGATGTAGACATTTTTTTCATCTTCAAAGTAGCTCTTGAAAGCTACAATGTGCTTGTGATTAAGGCTGCGGTGTATCTGAATTTCCTGGGCCATCTGCGAATAGCCAACAAGGCATAAAACTGCATTGAGCCTAATGCATGCCCGACAAGAAGAGAACCACAGCACAACACTGCAGAACTCGTTGCCATGAAATTTGTTAATCATTTGGTACCTTTCGGGCATTTTTGTTAGTTCGTACCCCACTAGCGAAGTGCAGTTCACAATCGAGACCAAATTCACGAGTCCTGCACAAACTACAGCAGAAAACTGACCAAACAATGAACACTATGTAATTGAGAAAATGCCACTGCCATTCCTCATTCAATGCTCTGGCTTGAGCGAAAACGCAGAAGTTACCCTGCTAGTCTTTTTTCAACAATCAGGCTTTCACAGAAAAAAATTAGAACAGTGTGGCAAGGCTAAAGCTTGGCTGAAACATCGCTCACAGCTGTGTCCTAGTTGATATGCACGTGAAAACATTTGAAATAGGTCAAGCAGTCACTATTCACAAATATGTGCACCCCGAATATCTCAAACTGCAAACTAATTGATTGATATGTAGGTTTTAACATCCCAAAACCACCATATGATTATGAGAGACGCCGTAGTGGAGGGCTCCGGAAATTTCGACCACCTGGGGTTCTTTAACGTGCACCCAAATCTGAGCACACGGGCCTACAACATTTTCGCCTCCATCGGAAATGCAGCCGCCGCAGCCAGGATTCGAACCCGCGACCTTCAAACTGCAAACTAGTGCAGTGGAGCATGCTCTGCAAGAGTCATAGTCAACTATATTAGCTAATAGCATACTTACTACTTACTCAGAATTACTATATTAGCTGACTGCAGTCTCCAAACTATGCAATTGAACTATGAATTGAATCCTTAGGCATCGCCAGTAGTATTGGTGAAGAAAAAAGACGGCACCTTATGTTTCTGCGGCGATTACCACAAGCTCAATCAGGTTACGAAAAAGGATGTTTACCCGCTGCCCCGTATAGACGATTCTCTCGATCGACTACGCCATGCACGGTATTTCTCGATGAATTTACGGAGCGGATATTGGCAAATAGAAGTTGACGAAAGAGATAAAGAACAACAGCATTTGTGACACCCGATCGTCTTTAGGAGTTGAAAGTTCTCCCGTTCTGCTTGTGCTCAGCACCCGCAACGTTTCAGTGGCTCATGTACACAGTCCTATTAGGCCTGAAGTGGCAAACGTGCCTGGTATATTTGGACGATGTAATTGTATTTTCAGCGACATTTGACGAGCACTTGAAGCAACTACACATGGTATTTCAAGCGATACGATCGTTCGGATTAATGCTCAAGTCAGAAAAATGTCACGTTGGCTTCGAAGAGCTTTTCCTGGGACACCTTGTCAGCAGTGAAGGTGCACGGCCCGAGCCAGACAAAATAGCCGCTGTTGCAAGCTTTCCTACGCCATCAGACAAGAAGGCTGTGAGGCGATTTTTAGGCCTGTGCACCTGTTACCGGCACTTCATTGAAAATTTTTCGCGTCTTGCACCACCAATTTGCACCACACAACTCACTCGAGAAGACGTCAAGTTCGTGTGGGGCGAAGAGCAGCAGGCAGCCTTCAACGAGCTGCGACGTCTTCAAAACCCGCCAGTCCTCGGACACTTCCACGATGACGCTCCGACAGCGGTGCACACCGACACCAGCAATGTCGGCTTAGGAAATGTGCTTGTTCAGTGGCAAGATGGTGCCAAACGAGTAATTGCTTACGCAAGTAGGACTCTCTCCCGTACAGAGAATTACTCCACCACTGAAAAACAGTGTCTTGCAGTGGTGTGGGCGGTCATGAAGTTTAGCCCATATTTGTACGGCCGCCCGTTTAAAGTCGTCGGCCATCACCACTCGCTTTACTTGTTGACGAACATAAAGGACCCGTCAATACGATTGGCACGGTGGAGCCTCAAGCTTCAAGAATTCAATATGGCTATAGTTTATAAAGCCGGAAAGCGACATACAGACGTTGATTGCCTTTCTCGTGCCCCAATAGAATACGCAAATGCCGAAGATGATGATGCGGCGTTTGTCGGTGTAGTCAACACGTCTACAATCTCACAGCAGCAATGCGACGACCCCGAGTTGCAACCCCTTATTGAATTCTTGGAGGGATGCACATCTATGCCAAAGCTCTTCGCAAGAGGGGTAGCATCGTTTGTTTGCGCAACGAGGTCCTTTATAAGGTGAACTTATATATTATATTTATAAGGTAGTATATTGGGTCCGTTACTTTTTATCAGTTATGTCAACGACAGGATAAACATTAATCACACAATTAAATATGTCATATATGCGGATGATACTTTCTTGTTTTTCACAGGTGTGGATGTAAATGACCTAATTTCAGCAGCAAACACGACACTAGATGACTTGTATGCATGGGCGACTGCTAACTCCCTACAAGTCAACTGTTCAAAAACCAAAGCTGTCCTATTTCATTCAAAAGGAACAACATACGAAGCTACTTCAAAACTACACCTGCACGATTCTACGATTGATTTTTCTTTGACCGCTAAAGCATTGAGAATTGTTTTTCATGAGAATATGTTATGGGATTTACAAACCGAAATGGTAAGAAACAAATTAAGTAAGGTACTAGGCATGCTTAGGGGATGTCAGTCATTTTTACCGACTACTCAGATGCTAATGATATACAACACGCTTTTTTCTTAGTTATGCTACGGTCTTTTAGTGTGGGGTACTGGCACCTTGCACTCTAAGCAGAAATTACACTACAAAAAAAATGCATTACATTCTATTGCAAATGCCGAATATAATGCACATACCTTGTCTTTATTCAACAATTTCAGTCATAAGATTTGACAACATGTATGAATATTGTTTACTAGTGTCTTTAAAAACTGAAATTACCAAGGAAGTAACAATCTTATCTCCGTAGCATGCTTAGAGCTCAGCACCTTGTCTCGACCTACTAGACAGTGATTATTGGAAGGTCCCTCGATGCCGAACAAACTATGGTCCACAAATGCTGAAACATTCACTCCCCCACATACTAAATAAATTCAATTTATCATTGGAAGAATTGCATGTTCTTTTGCGACAGGATATGTCGAATATTTTTTTTACTTTCATGACGCAAGAGAGATTTAACCATTTCCAAAGATTTGTTTTTATGTTCTGCTTATTTATATTTTTTCGTATTTCCTCAAAGAGTGCGATCCTATCAACATTTCTTAAAAGTTTATGTATGCAATATTTCTTATTGGTGCCACTTTAAACTATATATTTGTGTCTGTTTAGTTGTTTCCAGGACTTTATGAATGCTGTCACTTTTTCTGCCTTGTATTGATGGGATGTAGGGCTAGCCAAGCTACGTTTTTATCTCAGCTTTTTTCTCACATTCCACACCACACATTGTATGGTGTAACACTGTGGTGAAATAAACTTCAAACTTTTCTGCGTGTCGCAACAACTACTTGTCGTCCCAACACCACTCAGGAAAGGAGTACTAGAGGCGTGCCATGACGAACCGACATCCAGTCATTTAGGCCACACACGAACCCTATGCCAAGCGAGACAGAAATATTACTGGCCGAGACTGACGGCAAGTGTCCAACAGCACGTTCGGACTTGTCCCGAGTGCCAACGTAGGAAAGTGCCAGCCATCAAATCAGCAGGGCTCTTCCATCCAACTGATGTACCGGAAACTCCATTCGATAAACTCGGAATGGATCTCATAGGATCATTTCCAATTTCGGCTGCTGGTCACAAATAATTGTAGCCACAGACTACTTTACTCACTACGCCGAAACGAAGGCTTTGGAGGGGGGCACAGCAAGTGAAGCAGCCTGGGTTTTCATTGAGAATATAGTCCCGAGGCACGGCGCCCCATCTGTAGTAATAACTGACAGAAAAAAAGTATTCACAGCCAAGCCATTACGCACAGTTTTAAGCCTAAGGGAAACATCTCATTGGCGTACAACGGCATACCATCCACAAACATATCCACAAACAAATGGAACAAAACACTTGCGGATATTCTTTGCACATACGTTGATGTAGAACATAAAAACTGGGACGAGATACTGCCTTATGTCACTTTCACTTACAATACGGCACAGCAAGAGACAACACGCATGACACCATTCCGTCTTCTTCATAGCTGTGACATCACAACCATGCTCAACGCTATGTTGCATGAAAGTGATGGCGTTGAAACAGGTGCAGGCTACCTAACTCAGTTTGCTGAAGAAGCCCGCCAACTGGCCCGCGTAAGTATTCATCGCCACCAGGACTATGACACAAGGTGCTAGAATTTTCGTTATCGACCAGTCTCCTATGAACCAAGAGAGAAAGTTTGGATCTGGACCCTAGTTCGCAGTCGTAGGCTCTCGAAAAAGCTCTTAGACGGTACTTTGGGCCGTATAATGTCCTCCGGCGTCTCAGTGGTGTTAACTAAGAGGTGATTCACGACAGTACACATTGTTCAAGACATCAGAGACGTGCATCAAAAGTTGTGCGCATGGTTCGTTCGAAGCCTTATTTGTCCGAATGAACCCATGGGCTGCCAGTGACTACAAAGCCTGTCGCCACGATGATGAAGCATCGGAACGATGCCTTCTTGGAAGAGAGGCTAATTTGACGGTTATTAGCCGTAAGCACAACAGAGGAGGAAGAAGCCAGCATCACGAGTGGTAGTCTCTGGAGTTTTTCGATAACGCGCATCTGCTCTTGCGTTTTGTTCCTGTGTGCGAATAGAGCCTTGTTGTTCACGTCGAAACAAAGCCTTGTGTCCTGTTCTTTGCACATTGAGACAATATCAAGCTTAGTAGAGATACTGGGGTGTGGAAATAAACATAGATTACAGCAGTTTATCATTTGAAATCTATTCAATTCTGTCTTGAAAATTACCGTTTGCATGTGGACACTAGTTGGACAAAAGAGTGTCCCACAGTAAAATTTAAAGAGGCCAATCCCATGAAAACCAGCGCTCCGAGAGAGTCACCTTTTCCTTCTGGTGCGACTTGAGAAGAAGTGCCTTGGAGACCACTTTGCCCGCATATACCACGTTGGTGGCTTTGTCCGTCAACTCGTAGCATTTTGCAAATCCACCCTGAAAAAGAGTAACGGGCGGCATCTCATTGTTTCACACACCCACAAGGAACTACAGTTACATCAGCGAAGTTTTGAAAGACTAAAGGTACGCGAGAACAGAAAAGCGATGACAGGCTTTGCACATTGGAACTTCCCCATGCCATGGCAGCCACAAGTAATATTCGATTCGATTATCCAAAAGCGTCCGGAACCCCATGCGTGCATGATGCAATGAGCTTAGTCGCATAAAGTCTAGAGCCAGTGCTTGGTGCCTATGCCAAGTATCACCTAAAAATGAACTGTAGGCACAAAATCTGCCACGTTGCTGCCGTTTCGTTGTTTTGAATCTATAGTAAATTTTGTTTTGCAATACACTGCGATCATTAGAGGCCCACTTCCGAGAGTGGCGCTGAAGATCAGGGGCTCACAGTTCGAATTGACCATTGTAGACACCAATGCGTTCAAATTGTCAGTTTCCCCTTAGAAATACAAAGGCCAGTGCAAGGACCAGGGTGTCAGTTGAAACCAACAAAGTTCAAATTGAAAAGCTTTTTCTGCATCTTCACAGGCCACATACGTTATCTTTAGACAATCACAGCGTAGTGAAGCTGGTCGACTCAAGAAATAAAGGAGTTCTATAAATGTTATACAAAAACATATGCGCAACTGCAATAGGGCACGCATTTGCGCTGGTTGGTTCACGATTTCCAGTAGAAAACAGCACTAAAACAAACAAACAAACAAACTGGGCGAAGAAAGGACACAAACTATAGCCAACTAAACGGGAACATTTAGTTGTTAGCGCTGTGGTTTGTTTGTTCTTCGTCGCGTCTTTTTAGTGCTGTTTTTTACAAGATATTCCGCGCGCATTAGCGGCATTTATGTGCCGCTCCATGCCCCACCCCTCACCCTCCTCCCACACCATTTTCGTTGCTTACAGTTCCAGCACGTCCCTCGTACTACAGGCTACTGGCCCGCCACGAGTAGGCTGAAGGGTAACAATGAGGCATAAAAACACCCAGGTTCATTTCTTTCTTTTTATGGCATTTGTGATGTTGGGGTACCTACACAGGTATTAGGGGTGAGAAAAGCACAACGAGCAGGAAAGAACTGAGAAATCAATGAAATGCAGAGTGTGTCGCCGAAATGGCTTGGCAAGCATTCACGGAAGTAGACAGTTAAACGGGTAAAGGCCAATTAGGCTTGTTCATAATCAACAACGACCACATGTGGTGCCAAGGCCGTCTGAATGGATACGAAAAATTGACAGGGACGATAACAAGGGTACTGGGAATCCTTTGGACAAAGAAAACTAACACGTTCGGCGGGAAATTAGCACATAACGAGGAAGCTCCATGCCACGACGATGTGCCGGAAATTTCTCGGCTTTCGGTAGCTGTACGGTACCAGTTAACGGCAGAAGAAAAGAAGCAAAACAAGCACTGAGAGTTTGTTTACACGGCTTAACTAGTAGTAGAGAGGGCACTTTTAAGTCGTCCTCGGAACGGCCTCGGTGATGACGGCAATCGTGACAGCGACTAGACGGAAGGCCGACAACGCTTGTGTAGCACTCTAGAACAGGTTGACGACTAAGGCGCTGCTACAGCGTCACTTGGCAATCTACTCACCTTGCCGAGAAACTTGCCGCGGACGTATTCTTTCTTGCCCTTCTTGTCCACAACCAGGTCTGGCAGGTCTTTCGGAGCGGTTGCGCCCGCTCGGGTTGGGATTGCGGAGGCCATTGCGATGCAGTGGTGGAGTTCGTTCGGGTTATTCCGCAACCCGACTAAGCAAACCTAGAAACTTGAGCCCGTGCACGCTGTCGCGAGACTAGAAAGCACACACAAAAACCGTTGACAATCTCTACGCCTGTGCGCCGACCACCCCCAGCGGCGCCGTATTTTGAATGTGAGAACGTTGTTCTACACGTTGGCTTATAGCACATCACGTTCCGAAACCCAGCACGCTATTGGTCAATACAAAAACGAGCGAGTTCTGATTGGCTAACGGTTATTTACCGCGTGTTGCCCCAAGCAAAGTTTTTGCAATAACCAAGAAGCTTTCCGTAAGTATTCACTTGAGCCTGATATACTTTAAGTTACATCAATTGATACCGCATTAGTATACCAAAAAGTTTTACTTTGATCGCAAATATTTCACATCAGTTACACTTGAAAAGCCGAAACAAGTCATTGTAATCCAAACATGGCGCTGTACATGTGAATAAAAAGAACTATGCATGTGGTGTTTCCCGGCTAGTTTTTCGCACGGTTTCACGCGCTGTGCAAGCTGCGCAGCGTGTTTGGTTGAATCGAAATATCGTCGAAGTATTTCTAGACTCTGGATCACTAACTGGACAGAAATTTCGATCGAACCCGAGTTACTGTGTGCATGTTACCGTTTCTGAGACTTGACACGAAGATGAAGGAAAAGCCCAGTTAGTTACAACTCCATTATCCATCACTTCCAGAACGCACAATATAGCTTGATATGAGAAATAATCAGAGGCGCGTTCAATGCGAAAACACGATCTTACGAAGGACATTGTGCAGCAGTGTGCATGAGGTTCGTGTGCTCGATGATGCAATGTTTCAATTTGCGGCCGGTTGCAGTGTGATGGATTCAATGTCGTCAAAGTTTGCAATATTTTGTAATATGTATTTTAAGACAACAAGCGATGATTAATCTGAGCGCCGCACGCCTGTTTAGTCATTTACTTTTCCTCAGTGATCGTCAAATGGCTTACTAATCGACCGCCTCATTTTATTTTTATTCGTCGTTGAATTACAGGGATTTCTCGTAAGCTTCAAGCCCTTTATCTGTCTTTTCGTACTATAGCAAGCGCTCCGAAAGCCACCCAGGGAAAGGTATGGCTTGCGCAAGGTTTCGGGGAAGGGAGGCGCAATGGTCATTGCGGCTTCCCCCTCCCATCTATATGTCAATTATAGCAAAGTATTGAGGGACCATGATTATAGTGAACTAGAATATAATGCTATTGTATGTAGCTGGCCTTGCGCGCCTCCCATCGTGCACACGCTTATGGGGACGCACCTTCGTCAGCGCGTGTCGTCGGAAAATACCTACCACCTTAAATACATTTTTTTTTTCTCCTTCAATCACGCGGCTTTGGGAACGCGAGTGCACTAAGGTTTCATCTGGGGACTTTAGAGTGCACAAACATGTAGCGGCATCCCGCGGGGGCCACAGTAATTACGCCGCCCGCGATGCTGAAACCAGACAATGTCTGTGAACTTGTGCTTACAGTGTAGTTTTCATTGGCACATGGCTTCATTTGTTCAAAGAGAGAAAGATTTCTAGCCGACTTCGGGGATTACTGTAAATTCCAGGTCGCGTGCTTCCTTGTGCTCAGCCGCCTTGACTACTAATCGGCAGAAGTTTATGACTATGCTGCCAAAGAGTTGCAGGGCCCTTTTAATGACTATTATTAGTTAAAAGCTAAAGAAATAAAATGAAAGTGCAAGGCTATAATAATTCCCAGACATCAAGGTAATTACTGCACATAAATCTATGTCCGAGACCAAGTGTATGCGACATTACATAAAGTGAACTCCTAACTGCTGTATTAGACATGTCTGCTTTATTATTATTTTTTACCATATGTTTTGCAAAGCTAGAAGACTATGAAATTACACTATACCAATAGGTTACAGAACCTTGCCTTGTGTTGCAAAAGGATGCTTACTGCAGGGCAGTGTGCTGATTACACTACTACAGACAGTGGTGAATACTTAGTGTAGCTAGCACTCTCAATTTTGTTCCTCAGTCACTGTGATGTCACAGAGCATTAACCTTTCTCTTTTTTTTCTTTATGGTTCATCTTTTATGCTGGAGAAAGGAAATGCACTGTGTTTTCTTAAATGTTCTTGAAAGCCCCAACGATTTTTCTATTGTAGAACAAACGCACAACAGGAGTATGGAAATATTAATGTGCTGGCAACCCCCTTCTTTCATAAATACAGTAGGTCGACAGATGGACTGCGCGTTCTGATTTTTCTATTGTAGAACAAACGCACAACAGGACTATAGAAATCTTAATGTGCTGGCAACCCCCGTCTTTCATAAATACAGTAGGTCGACAGATGGACTGCGCGTTCTCATACCCATAGAGTTGCCTACAATGTTCACCAGAGAGAATCCTGGTGCTGTAGAGTTTTTTAATACTCTAAAGTGAAATGTGGTGCTAGTGTCTACGAGAGCCAGCATGGGTGGGATAGGCACAATGTGGGTACGTTCAGGCTTGGTTCTTTCAGGTCCATATGTATTTCTGGCTTCTGCAAGTGGTAAGTATTAAGATACCAATAAAACATGTAACAATTACTACATGCACAGCGATTGTTTGCATCCACGTGTCTAGAAAAAGATATGATCACTCATAAATTTAGAAATGACGTTGCTCAGTTTCAGTGTTTCCTTTTCGATTGACCTCAAGACTTAGCAGTTTCTGGAGGCAAAGAAGGAAATTTTTCACACGTAGCACACCTAGATGTTAATATTTTAAAGGCATAAAGAACAGAGTGTGCATTACTGGTAACGTGTGTGTGCTCATTTGGCTCTTCATAGGTAGTCAGATGTACCACTATGCACTTCTTTTAGCTTAAACCAGTTTAAACGTTTTGTATTTGTAATAGTCAATCTCAATAAAAAAATTTTTATCTTGTGTAAAAAAGTGCATGTTTTAACATGCAGTGCTAAGACCTGAAAACATTTTGCCTAATCGTGAACATGCCAAAGCGATATATTAACAGTGCAAATCTTGCTCACTGACCCATGCCTTATTGCTCTATACGTTATGTGATATGCAATGAAAGTAACTGACTTGACCACGAATGTCTTTGTAATTTGTGAGCACAGTTATTGTACATTTAAATGAAACAAGTGCAGTGGCTGCAGAGATAGAGGTAGAGAAAACACCTATTCGTCGCTACTTCAACACTACAAACTGGAGCGACGGGTGTACCCTCCACCCCATGCAAGACTAACCAAAGAAGAGAGAGCGATTTTCAGACGCCTATAAAGCAATACTTACATACAGGGCATATTAATGCACCGCCTCTACCCAACGACACATGGCTACATGTGCCCGCTCTGCAGCGTACCGGACACCCTGGCACACTTGCTCCTGGAATGCCAGTGCCATGCACACCACGCCGTGCAACTGGAGCGGGACCAAGCCCCAAGAATAAACGACGACTACCTAATGGAAACGTGGGAGGCCAAGCTCATCCTCGAGGACCTGGAAGACTAGTGACAACTCGTCGCCAGGGCCAAGAGGGCAGTCGAAGCCACAGGGTTCTTGGACTAGGGAACCCTCCCACCTTAGGGCGACACCGGGCCTCGCTCGGAACACTTTTTCTAAATAAATGTTTACTTCTCTCTCTCTTTGGTGCATCAGCACATGAAAAAAAAAATTGTGGGCAGCCTGCACGAGTGGCTCAAAGCTGCAGCTATCCGATTGACTGATTGCCCCTTTTTAACCTGGCGCAACCCATCATGGAAGGTCGGCCATATGTGAAGCTTGTTATTACCTAGTTTCTTTCACCTTTTTACCTAGCGCAACGTCGACTTAGTCTGTTGGATTCGTAGGTAAGGCCACTTTGGCTTGGTCTCTATTGTCATAGCATTAATTATGTGATGGCGTTTATTGAACCGGAGAAGTCGCAACGATGTCGCAACGAAAAGTGGCCGTACGACAAGTCTGGCAAAAGGCGGCCCAGGTTCTCGTGCAATCAGAGCACGGGGTTTTTCCTTCTCTTTGGAAGGCGCATACACGTTAGTGCGTATGCTCCACTACAATACCCCCCGGGTTGAAGAGTAGCCATCCTGGCGACTCACGGAGTAGGCACAATGAGGGGGTCGTAGTAGGGCTTGAGACGGTCGACGTGTACGGTCTCGCGTCCTCGACGGCGCAAATCTGGCGATTGTGTTAGGGGCTCGACGATGTAATTCACTGGCGAGGTTGCGTCAATGACACGGTATGGACCATGGTACCGGGCCAGAAGTTTGGAAGACAGGCCAGGAACGTGCGGGGGCACCCAAAGCCACACGAGGGAGCCAGTACGAAACGTAGGCGCTATGTGATGAGCGTCATCATGCCGGGTTTTTTGTAGACCTTGAGCTTCACTTGTCATAGACCGAGCCAACTGACGGCAGTCTTCAGCGTATCTGGTGACTTCCGAAAGCGGGGAGCACTCCGATACATCAGGGCGGTACGGGAGTATGGTGTCGAGTGGGTGGGATGGTTCGCGGCCGTACAACAGAAAGAACGGGGAAAAACCGGTAGTCGCTTGCGTCGCGGTGTTGTAAGCGAAGGTAACAAAAGGCAAGACAGCGTCCCAGTTAGTGTGGTCGGAGGAGGTGTACATCCTCAGCATGTCGCCAAGTGTGCGGTTGAACCGTTCAGTGAGACCATTTGTCTGTGGATGGTATGCGGTAGATTTCCGGTGGATGATGTTGCATTCAGCGAGAATAGCTTGGATGACCTCCGACAGGAACACTCGACCCCTATCACTGAGTAATTCCCGTGGAGCCCCATGGCGGAGAATGAAGCTGCGGAGAATGAAGAGTGCAACTTCGTGGGCGGTCGCTGCTGGTAGAGCTGCAGTTTCAGCGTAGCGTGTCAGATGATCGACGCCGACAATAATCCACCGGTTTCCAGAGCGACTATATGGGAGGGGGCCATAGAGATCGATACCCACGCGGTCGAATGGGCGAGCCGGGCATGGGAGCGGCTGTAACATGCCAGTAAGGTGCCGCGGAGGTGTCTTGTTCTGTTGGCAAGTGGTGCAAGACTGAACGTATTTCTGCACAAAGCGATACATTCCTCGCCAGTAATATCGTTGGCGCAGCCTTTCGTAGGTTTTCAGGACACCTGCGTGAGCACTTTGAGGGTCTGCATGGAAATTCATGCAGATGTCAGAGCGCATATGAGTTGGGACAGCAAGGAGCCACTTCCGACCACCAGTCATGTAGTTGCGGCGGTACAGAATGCTGTCTCGCACGGAAAAGTGGGCTGCTTGTCGGCGTAGCGCTCTCGTGGAAGGGACAGCAGACGGATCGGTAAGGTAGTCGAGTAACAATGCAAGGTATGGATCTTTACGCTGCTCCGAAAGCATGTCAGTGGTGTCTATTGGTGACAAGGTGGTAAAAAGTGGTGACAGAGAAGCCACATCTGGGGTCAAAGGCGATCGCGAAAGTGCATCGGCATCTGCATGCTTGCGACCGGAACGATATACTACACGGATGTCGTATTCTTGCAATCGAAGTGCCCAACGTCCCAGGCGTCCGGACGGGTCTTTCAATGTGGACAGCCAACATAGAGCGTGGTGGTCTGTGACCACGTCGAAAGGGCGGCCGTAAAGGTACGGGCGAAACTTCGTCAAGGCCCAGATTATGGCCAAACACTCCTTCTCTGTCACGGAGTAATTCAACTCAGCCTTCTTGAGAGCGCGACTTGCATAGGCGACTACGTATTCGGGTTGGGTGCCTTTCCGTTGTGCCAAAACTGCACCGAGACCGATGCCACTTGCATCGGTGTGAATTTCTGTGGCAGCAGCGGGGTCGTAGTGACGAAGAATGGGTGGTGAGGTCAGCAGGCGGCGCAGCTGGCTAAATGCGTCGTCACATGCAGGTGACCATGCAGATATACCTTTGCTGTTGGAGAGCAGACTTGTTAGAGGTGCGATGATGGACGCGAAGTTGGGCACAAAGCGACGAAAGTACGAGCAGAGACCGACGAAACTTCTTAGAGCTTTCAGTGATGTGGGCAACGGGAAGTCAGCGACAGCCCGAAGCTTATCGGGATCCGGAAGAACACCGTCTCTTGTGATGACATGTCCCAAGATGGTTAGCTTGCGTGCTGCGAAGTGGCACTTTTTGGAGTTAAGTTGCAGGCCCGCAGAAGTTAGACACGTCAGAATCTCGTGGAGGCGAACAAGATGTGTCGGGAAATCAGACGAAAAGACTACGATGTCGTCCAGGTAACACAAGCAAGTTTTCCACTTATGGGCACGCAAGATGGTATCGATCATGCGCTCAAATGTGGCAGGCGCGTTGCAGAGCCCAAATGGCATCACTTTGAACTCATATAGACCATCTGGCGTTACAAAGGCTGTTTTAGGGCGATCACATTCAGCCATTGGCACCTGCCAATACCCAGAACGCAGATCCAAGGATGTAAAGTACTCGGCGCCTTGTAAACAGTCAAGAGCATCGTCTATTCGTGGTAGCGGGTAGACATCTTTCTTCGTAATCTTGTTTAAGCGGCGATAGTCCACGCAAAATCGAACGGTGCCATCTTTTTTCTTGACCAGAACGACAGGTGATGACCAAGCGCTTTGAGAAGGCTGTATCACTCCACGTTTAAGCATGTCGTCTACTTGCTCCGTAATGACGCGGCGCTCTTCGGCGGAAACGCGGTAAGGACGCTGTCGCACAGGCAAATGTGAGCCGGTGTCAATAGTGTGAGTGATAGTCGTGGTGCGGCCCAAAGCAGGTTCTTGAAAGTCGAAAGAAGAGCGAAACTTGTTAAGGAGAGCAACAAGTTGGCGGCGATGCGAGAGGGGAAGGTCTGCGTCAATAGCATTGTCGAAGGCTGATAAACTTGATGGCTCAGACGCATGAGTTATTGCGGCAATGTGACATGGCGTTTCGTCGGGAGGAATAATATCATCGATATGGTCGACAGGTTGCACATATCCCAACGTTTCACCACGAAGTAAGCTGATGGGGTAGTTGCAGTGGTTGGTAACCAGCATTACGGTTAAACCAGATGCAATTGTAAGAACGGCAAATGGGAGAACGATGCCCTTGCGTTCAGTAAAAACAGGAGATGGCGTAAAGACCACCGTGGCGTCAGGATGCGCCACACATGAAAGGCTTACAGGGACCGAAGCTTCCGGGGGCAAGGTGATGTCGTCGTCAGCGATGAGTTTGCAGAGCCGAGGAGACCGGTCGGGTGGTGGAAATTCATATGTTGGCACAAGGGACACTTCGGCACGGGAACAATCGATGATAGCTTCATGACCTGATAAGAAATCCCAACCGAGGATAAGGTCATGAGAGCAAGATGGCAGAACAAAAAACTGTACGACATACAAAACATCTTGGATGACGACGCGCGCCGTACACAGAGCCGAGGGATGAATGCGTTGCGCGCTAGCCGTGGACAGCACCATGCCACAGAGAGATGTGGTCACTTTCTTCAGTTTCCGACAAAATTTGACGTCCATCACAGAAACGGCGGCCCCGGTATCAATTAACGCTAATGTGGCGACTCCCTCAACATCGACATCAACAACATTTTTCGGCGAAAACGGAGGCCTTGGGAATTGCGCACAAGTTGCAGTTCTTGCCTCCGGAACTGCACTGATTAGTTTCCCTCCTCAGGAGGTGGTCGGCGACGCATAGGCGATGGCGACCGGCGACGAGGGGATGGGAAACGAGCAGTCGATGGGCGGCGATCCGAGTCTGAGTGCCTCTGTTCATATGCAGATGCGGTGGCCTGCTGCGGCGCGTAGGTAGGAGTTCCGAAGTATGCGTTTGCAGGTGTGGGGCGACGGCGGCAGAAGCGTGCAATGTGGCCAGCGATGCCACAGGCGAAGCAGATAGGACGATTGTCTTGAGTGCGCCACTCATTAGATCGATGGAAAAAGCGAGGTGAGGGCCTGTAAACTGGAGGCGATGCCGGAGGAGGTGGAGCTGATAAGGTGACTGGATGCGGTGGGGGCCGCGCGACCACAGCTGCGTAGCTGAGAGGTGAAGGTGGTGCAGGTGGTGCGTAGCCGACAGCTGAGAGATTAGGCGCTACTGAAGTGCACGGGTAAGGGGCCTGCACTGTAGGGAGGACATCACAAATTTCCGTGCGTATGGCCTGCTGCAGTGTCGTAGGCAGGCTTGCGGTGGGCGCGTCGCTATGCGGCAGCAGGGAGAGCTGTCGGGCGACTTCCTCCCTGATGAAGTCTTTGATCTGGTTGGATAGACTTTCTTTGCAAACGTTGGCATTTGTGAGTGTGACTGCCGAGATCGATTCCGGCGGTAGGACACTCTGTCTGGCGATGGAACGCTGACGGCGCAATTCATCAAAGCTCTGGCAGAGGCTTACGAGGATTGCCACCGTGTTCGGGCTTTTCGCTAGCAACATCTGGAATGCGCCATCCTCGATGCCCTTGAGAATCTGCCGAATTTTTTCTTCTTCGGGCATAGATGGATTCACACGCTTGCAGAGGTCGAGCACGTCCTCTATGTAACTAGTAAACGTCTCGCCAGGCTGCTGGGCTCGGTGGCGCAGGCGCTGGTCAGCGCGGAGCTTGCGGACCTCTGGTCGGCCGAACGCTTCAGTGACGAGTGTCTTAAAGGAAGACCAGTTGGCGATGGCGGTTTCGCGGTTCGTAAACCAAAGTTTAGCTACGTCTGCCAAGTAAAATATAACGTAGGCGAGCTTAGAGTCGTTGTCCCACTTGTTACTGGCGCTTACGCGTTCGTACAAGGAGAGCCAGTCCTCGACGTCTTGCTCGCCACTGCCGCTGAAGATTGGTGGGTCCCGTTGGCGAGTAGCGCCGGGGCAGGTAGACGGGGCAGCCGATGGTGCTGGCTGGGCTGGGACGGGCTGGTTGGCGACTGCGTCAGTCATGTTTTGCAGTGGTCTCTCGGGCAACTTGCGAGAGCGGAGCTCCAGGTCTGCTTGGGGATCTCAGCAGCCTCCACCAAATGTGATGGCGTTTATTGAACCGGAGAAGTCGCAACGATGTCGCAACGAAAAGTGGCCGTACGACAAGTCTGGCAAAAGGCGGCCCAGGTTCTCGTGCAATCAGAGCACGGGGTTTTTCCTTCTCTTTGGAAGGCGCATACACGTTAGTGCGTATGCTCCACTACAATTAGCTTAATCTAACTAACACGAGCTTAATTTGCTCTGGCTTAATTAGCAGGTCATCGTGGCTTTTTGGTCTGAATGGTCATATGCTTGAAAATGTAGCATAGAAAGAAGCAGGGATAAGAAAGAGACAACACAAGTGCCAACTTTCAATGGACTGTTTATTTTCAAAAGTAACAGTATATATAGAACTGTACACAAAAGGTACAGTCTTCACACTTGAAAACCTGTCTTTTCAGCATCATTACATAAAATGGCACACTCTTTGAACAATGCTTCACATACACAATCATTACAATGCACAGACACGTGCCCATCTTAATATTGGCCCAACTTCTTACATGCCCTTAGCCTATTGTTCAGGCATCTCCCCGACTGCCCCATGTAATCATAGCCGAAAGTTAACGGGAAGCAACACAAAACATTATTTTCACATGAAACAATTTGTTCTATATGTAAATAATGTAGTGTATCGATGCCTCAATATAATTAGGTCTGATATTGCTGTCAGGCCGCTTTTGCTACACATGTCTGTTTGACTAGAGCAGGAGAGAAACACAGCTTTCAGCTGATGCTTGCACTCCTAAAGACACATGTGTTCTGGTTATGCACGAAGAGAGGTTAGCCACAGAAGAGATGTTCTTATGTCTCATACATTTGACAATGCTCATAGGCTGTCCATATGAAGCATAAGCTACACTTAGCATTGAGTTAAAGGTGTAGAGATACTGTTTTTTGAAGGTGTGCTTACTCTGCCATACAAGTTTCCTGCACACAGAGACTGCTGGGAGCAACTTTGAAACTCTGCAAATACTGATAACATAGTCTATTCTGATAATAAAGTCAATTTTCCCATAGTGTACCCACTAACGTAAACACTAGCATGACACCAGGCTACAGTCCTAATTTTGGAGACTTTACACAGCAGTGTGGGTAGTTGTGATGATGTTGACAGCCAAAAGTTGTAAACTGACTGCTTCTGTATCACTAAAACATTCAAAATGGCCGCTTGTGCATCACTAATAAAGCCACAGTGTGCAGCAGCCAAGTTCGGAATCTTCAGCAGAATCGCAGAAGTTTCAGCAGAATCGCACTTCAGCAGAATCGCAGAAGTTTATATTCGCCTACGGAAAATTTTTAACTTATGATATGAAAAGGGGTATGGGGGGAAACTGGGAGGATGATCAGACTAGGACGACATGGTGGTCATCCGGTCTAAGATGGTCTGTGCATACTTGAGACGACAGAACAGCGGAGATGGGCAGCCGTAGCGCAACATCTCCAGCCGGTATGTGTGGAAGAACCGCCTCTTGTCTATGTAAGTCACTGCCCACCTCAGCGGGCACAAGATGAGCTTTGTGTGGTCCTTGAAAAAATTGATCTGGAACGAAGGAAGGAAAGCTTGGTTCACAGACCACCCAGACAGAGGAAATGCAGGAAACAACAATTTTCAGTGTCCTTATACAGCCCGTAGTAGTACAAAGTATACATATAGACATTTCTCGAAGAGGAGACTTGTCAAGTGATGGCACTAAAGCCAGTTGAAAGGTCGCATTAAAGAAAATGTTTTCGCACTCAGTATTGCTTGCTGTGTGGTCACAAAATGCCAGATTGTTACAAAACAACAGTTTTGCCAAACACAAGTTCGAAATCCGGTGGCGTTGATATTTTCCGCATCAAGAATTCATTTCAACCAGTACGTGCTTTTGTGGTCGAGTGGGATAGAACATGTACAATAACAATGACAGCAAAACAAGGGGCCTCAGCCTAATGTAGACGACGTGATTACTGTTTAGCTGCTTTGCCATGAATTAATCTTCCTTCATCGAGGTTTCCTCGCAAACAAGAAAACTTCAGAACTTTTGTCTAGTTCAGTTTTTTGAAGCTAAGCCAAAGTGCTACTAATACACTTATTAAGTAGCCTAACAATGAATACAATGAGTATTGTGCCACAAGAGTGAGCAACATTGGCTACACCCGGCACAATAACTCGCCGCAACTTTTGTATGAAAGTGCACTACGAAACTAGTCAGAAAAATATCAACGCACATGAACAAAACCAAAAATTGATAGTTCATTGAATCGGAAAATTGGTTATACTAACGAAATTCAACTTCACGTTACAAGGGCTTTGCGCACACTTATCGCTCATGGTCAGAAAATGCTGCCGATTGGTAGTCGAGGCTCTCCATAACACTCAAAATCAGACACTTGCAGCATGCGTCCTGGAATTTACAATTCTCAAAGTCGGCTGCATATTACCTCTTTTTCTTTCAACAAATGAAGCTGTATACCTACATTCACGGGAATTCGCTCATGTGAGTATTGTGTGCTATATAGTTATTGGAGCTGCCGTGGGAGGCTGCCACCTGCACTCACTAAGAAGCGGGTTCTAATAAAAAAAAGTGCTTAAAACAATATAGCACGAGTGGCGTAACTTCTTTCACCGTGCCGTCTCTCCCTGCTTAGCTTCCAGTGCGTTCATTGGGACTAAGCAAGAACGAAAGTGTCTGCGACAAGTCTCAACTCTGCTTGCACCTGACACACTCTAAATATTTGAGGCAGTCCATTTGCGAGGCAGTAAGCTCCATTGCTGCAGCCATGTGATAGTTACTAGGAAAGGTGTCACAGGCACGGGCGCAACAGCCAAAATAGAATTCGGAGCAACAGAGTCTCACTTTTGGAGCACTGAAATGCAAATTCGGAGCAAATAAGGCTTACATTTAGAAAAAATAATGTATCTGCAAGCCATTCAACAAAACCTAAATCATGCAGAGTAAACATGAGCACTGCAGTTTAAAAAAAACTAGTACTTCGATCTACCCCACTGAGCAAACAATGATTAAGTTCACATTTGCACTTGCCGGGTCTGTCAAATCGTTTCACAGAATACGTGAATTAAAATGTAGAACTGCCAAGCTGGCGACCATAAATTCAAGGAATTCTGGAAACTGAGTAGGGGTTGCGAAGAAAAAGAAAAGCTTGCACAGTTTATTTTTTTAAGGGCGGCAGATTTGTCATACACTGCTACAAATGATTACCAGAAACTTTTTTTCAGACGTCAGTGATCATACTAGTGTGCACAATTATGCGGTAGTATACACGCATGTGTAATTAAAAGAAATTTGCTGTCCAGTGAGTAGTGCTAACACCCCCTTTTAAATAAAAATGCACTTTCCCGCAGGACACCAGTGTATTGTGGCAAAGGTGGTTGTTTAAGCAGCGTTCTGCACGGGTTGGAAGAAGGCCAAGAAATTTTCGAACACCGCTACGCCCCTCCCCTTTGCTTTTTAGGGGCAAAACTCCTGAAGCCGTGGTTCTGTACATGCATGTCTTTGGTGACCAGTTCGTAACCACCTAGTTGTACAACTCACTCAGCTAGTGCGAGTGACAGACAAATGCATGGGCACACGGAGCTTCATCGATTTACCAAGTCCCGGATCACTCGCGGACGGCCCGCGGACGCCTCAGCTCACAGGCGGCTAGGTCACATGCACGTGATCTAAATGTCCCGAGCCAGCCCGAGCGGCCTCGGGCCATCTGCGCGCTTGATGCTGACTGCATCCGCTGTGGCGTCTGCTATGTCAGGCTATGCCGTCTGCTCCCTCCATAGCTGCCGCACAGGCCACAACGCTGACCCAATTCCAACCTAAACAGCAGTTAGGTAGTGAATTATACCTATTTCTGTTGTGATGCAACTTACTGTAAGTGAACTACTCGAGCGCGTGTGCATCGTAGACGGGCGCGGTCATTCCACCGCTGTTCCTCCTAGCGAGTATAACGCGTGTTTGCACGACCTTCGGGAATACGCACATGCTTGATGCGGCTCAGAACACTGACGACAAAAACTGGGTGCTCAAACAATGTGAAATTGCGAAATCTAGAAACATGCGAGAAGCAGACAGAAAAGCAACGCGAGCACAAGAGTGCATTGAAAATTTCCCATGTTTAACTTAAGATGGCTGCACAGCATGCGCACTGCGCTGTCATCTGCGCGAAAAAAATTGTTCGGACAGTCCTGGGCTGCACACAGGCCACCAGGCACGCAAAAAACGAACATGCGTCCGAGCAATCCCGGACCAGTGGACGGAGCTTCCCGTCGGTCCCTGAGAAAAACGAATGTGGCGCTGGCGTCTAGAGCCGTCCTGGACGTGTAAATCGATGAAGCTCATGAATGGACCTCATTTCCAATGACTACATCGTGCAGCACATGCTTTCCAAATACGCAGTGAGATGTATCCTTATGCAACCTACCACGATCCGAGGGACATGCATAGACAGTGTTTGCAAACTTCCTACTGCAGCCAGTACAAGAACCTTTCTCACTTCATTTCACGAACCATAAAGCCATAATAATGAAAGGACCTCGCAATCCAGCAGCCATGACAATGAAGAAATGAAAAGAACAAACGAAGCAAGTAAACAACAAATGAATGAGAACATAAAAGTTGATTTGTATAATATACGCATAGTCTTACGTCCTTCTAATGATGTAATGGGCTAACTTTCCACGAGAGAGTTACAGTTTACCAATGATCTCCTCTCAAGTTTCGCCCACTTATCCATCAATTATTCCGTGGATATGGCGAATTTTTTTTCTTTACGATGGGGGTTAAGCACAACATTTCGGCGCACACCCGTTGGTCCTGCGAGAGCACTGGGTATTTATTGCCTGGATGCCGCAACTTCAAGAAATAAAAATGTTTCTTGTGCCGTTACAATAGCGACCAACGTGGCCGCCAGCAATGCCAGCGTTCACAGCATGTCGACTCTGTTCGTGCACGGAAAACACGGTATGCGCTCCCAGCTCTAGTTGGTAACATGCTATAGCCACTTTTGTTAACTAGGAAGTTTATACTTCCCGTGAAGCGTTTGTGGCTACAGCAACGGGCAATGCATTTTGTTCTTGAAGTTGCGCCGTCCCGCCGATAAGTATCCATTACGATCAGCGGACTGATGGGCTTTCTTACTTCATCTGATCAATCACGTATCACAAATACCCTGACCTAAAGGGATTAAAGGTTAGCGTGGTTAGGTTACTGTGGTTTGAGGTTAGAGTCTACAAGCTTGGATTGATTGATGACTCAAACTGCAGGTGGGCAATGTGGCCTCCATTTCTCGCTGAAGTTAGCGCAACTGAGAAAATTTTGAGGCTGGTCGGGCATTTTGGGGCAGCGTGGCACAATTTCAGCAAACTTCATGGTTTTGGCGCAGCTCGGCGCAAAAGTGGGGAACTGTATCAAATTGGCATCGCTGTTGTACCCCTGCACACGACTTTTTTAACTAGGCCCTGTTTGCACAGCATACCGTGACGCAGTACGGTTGAAGCCAAGTACACTTGAAAGCAAAAATAACATACAATGCTGTTTTCTGCCAAGACTCACTTGAACTGTTCCATTGGTCAGGCAGAATGACATTGCCGACGATGTCCGCAGCCACTTCTGTACGCACACGTGCCCGACACTGTCAGCACACACTTTGGAGCTGACATCCTCGCCCGTTGTGCAAAGCTTCTTCATGTAGATGCAGAAGTATTTCAGCAGGGTAATTTTTTTCTCCAGCGATGGCGGATACTCCTCCAGGGAGTGGTAGTGCACAATGCAGTCCTCGTCGACGTATGCCACGCTCCTGTCCAAATGAGAAAATTTAGTTTTACTGACAGAAGCACTAACGCGAGAAGGGGGAAAATTGCAATCCCAAATTTTTTGCGAAGTTGCCGCTCATAAATCCAGGTCATCATGTTTGCGTAATCATTATCCACCAAAAAACAGAAACGTACAATGCCTTCAATTGTTCAGTTACCATTTCGCTATATAGGGTAATGGATGAACGAAAATAAACACTAGTATTTCTCGTGCTTGCAATGATGAAAAGATAACAATATTGGGAGTTTTCAATAAACATTTAACTGTAGGTACGTTGGTGTTTCAGCAGCCCACCCTGTATAAATGCTCGAATCCCCATCAGTAGATCTGCTTCCCTGCATGGCCCTTGCATCTTCTGTAATCACACTTTTGTATCAATACATGACGAGGTATGATGACCAGTGAAGTTTGAATTGGCAGAATCAATAGAATTAGTACATTGTACAAGCATGGGAAGCTTCCCTGCTTTCTTATAGTCTCTGATACCATAGGATCTCTCGGTACACTTGAAATACACACAGCAACCAAGTACGTTTCCATGTGCAGCTTCATTCAACTATTCAAACCCACATAAATATGAAAGTTGTACAATGCTTCAACTGAGTCTCGTATAATAAACAGCATGACTCGTACTAATGTTTTGACAATCCGAGAACTAAATCGGTATAGATTGACGAATTCTTTGAAAACTCTCGCTAATTTCACTATCACAGAAAAACTAACTGAGTGCGGAAACTACAGCACCCAAAAAGCAGTGTGACAACCACATCTCCAGCTTCTGCGTTTTGGTGTCATTGGCTCAGTAAGAATTTCCTCAAGCTTGCCATATTAAGTATATCGCTCCTTAAGAACTACTGAATTCGGTTTTCCTTATAAAAATCTACAGCGTCGTAGCTTGCTAATGCAGAAACATTAGGGTGGTGTGACAATCTGCATTTTATTTTGAATTTGTCCGGCTTACAAAGAGTGCCTAAAAGAAGAAGTGGCATTGTTGCTTTGTGGAACGATAGTTTATTGATACAGGCTGAAATATCTCTCTTTAACATCTCATAGTGAATTGAGAACTCACTCGTTGCCGTTGAACTGAATTATCCGCGTGGCATCGTTGAAGACAACTCCGATGCTGTTGTCGCTCAACTGGTAGCCTAGACCATACTTGTCCGTGTAGTCTACCCACTTGCTCACCCAGAACACAGGCATAAACGCCAGGTCCTCCGGGTCATTGGTGGACTTGAAGCGCCGCTCAGGCGGACGAGCGCTGATCAGGCGCCCGAGAAGACGTTTAAGCTTGTTGAATTGAGCTTCCTGGGAAGCTAGCTTGAGGATGGGGCTCTGTGCTGCACGCTTCAGAGAACTGCCATCTTGAACAGCTGCACAGAAAGTAGAAGGGTGCCCATGTGCACAAATGAATTATGCACAAGCTTCAATTGATACCCAAATCACACTCCGTTCCATACAGAGGAGTCAACACTGCAGAGGATGCACAAAAACTACTGCAGGCAAAATGCATAACCCTGTGCATATCATAGCTGCGTTTCAACGCAAGTGCTCGTGCGAGCGGAGCAAGGGCACTCGTGGCACAGTGCTTCATACAAAAAGTTTCCCAACGACAGGAGATAAAACATTACATTCGCAGCTGCCTGACAATTGTTTATGTCTAAAGCCTTCCCTTCTATTACTCAGCATAAAACCAAAAGAAACACCAACATTGTCAGTGCGAAACAACACCTACTGCAAAAAGTACACCTATGTACGAAAGCATTGGTATTAAACTGAGTTAAGTCATAGCATGATCACCAGAGTTTCAAGCTGCTCTTGTGGAAAAGTCAAATCAGACCTGCCACGCTTTTATCACTCTTATTTGTTTTTTTTTACACATTACTTCTTAGCTTGAGGTAGTTCATATTAGAGAGAGGGAGAAAAATTCGTAATATCTGGGGTTTCATGGGCCAAAACCAGGATATGATGAGTCATGCCGTAGTGCAGGGCTCCGGTAATTTTGACCATGTGGTGTTTTCAAATGGCCACTGATATCACACAGTACTCGGGCGTCCAGAATTCCACCTCTAACAAAATGTGACTGTAGCGGCTGGGGTCGAGCCGGTGACCTTGCCATAATTGCTACACCATAAGCTTTTCTATAATTATGCTAGAGAGAACTCTGGCGCTAGTGTCTATGGGAGCTGCAACCCATGGCGCTTCAGCCAGTGCGAGAGTGGTGGGTAGTACACATATTTGTCTAGACTTTCTACTTTCAGCTCTGTTTGGCTTCACGTGGCTTGGAGCTGCATTGCTACGAGATGACATTCGGCAAATGTTCAGCAGGTGCGCTTTGCAATCTTGACCTTTTAGGGTAACTAATTTAAATAAAGCCACGAAGTTGACAACGATCCATTCTTTTATTAAAAACAAAACCAAAACAATAATAAACAAAGCCACAAGTGTGTTCAAAGCCCGCAAGCGCAAAGACTAGGCAAAATTATGCACTACCCATTATTCCCGTGGTGGCTGAACGATCGCAGTGCCAGAGTCCGTTCTAGTTAATTTTGGGAAGCCACGTGGTACACCACCGCCGTGGACTGGGAGAAAAAAAATTGGGGGACCTTTAAGCTTAGACTTTAAGAGTAGAACGCGATAGCGAAATTCAACCCCTGGTGTGCCCTTCAACCGCCAAGTGCATACTTATTAATATATTTTGTTATATATACACACACGCACGCACACAGTGGATCGTACGAGCGCGAATGATACATACAGGTTTTTGATCTAAAGCAAGAGTCGTATGGCATCCAAGATACACGCCGTGCGCTCGCCATCTCAAAGGCCGTGAAGAGTCTCACAATGCCTCACAGATAGCAGCACATTTTTTAGCGTTTGCTGTTTGCTTGATCAACGCCTTTGGAAAGGCATGATATGTTTTCCGCTAGATAGACATAGTTGTCCATTTTTAGGGCTGTTTGAAAGTTTCCGTGTTTTTAGTGGCGATGGCTGCACTATCCCGGCCTTTTTTGATGCAGTTTGAGGTTTTCCAAATGCGCCCAAAAATCGCCGAATGGACTCGTTTTCATCGTGACACCTGTCGAACAAAACGCGTTAAAGGGGCCCTGAAACACTTTTTCAAGTAACCATGGAATGAATTCACTAGAAGAGCTTATTGCCTCAGAAACTCAACGCCGGAAAATTTTTAAGAATCCGCCCAGTGCGAGTGGAGTTACAAAGGTTTGTCGCATGCTGCGATTGCGTTCTCTCTTCTTTCGTTCCGACGAAAGCGCTGAAAACTAAGCAGGGAAGGGTGGCAGGGGCAAAGAAACTACCACGCCTCGTGACATTGAGCACTTTTTTTTCTTCGAATGCGCGGCTTTTTCAGTCTGATCGCATGCGCAAGCGTGGACAAGTAGCGGCCTCCCGCAGCAATCTCTGTAACTTGCTTTTTCCCTCGCAGATGATTTTTCGCTCGCAACCGATTGAGCCGACACTGACTGCGACATGAGATCTCTAACGCCATCGCGTTAAAAGGAAAGGTCACGATCACGTACACTGTCTGCGTTTGAAGCACTGCAAAGGCCTCATTGCCGTTTCTGGGTGGTTCCTTATGGGTGTCACAGTTGCTGTCTCTGCAAGAAAATGAATGCATAGAGTAAGAACACCTTTTAAAAAAGCACCACAACGTCCAAGGCACAGCTGAGCAACTTTCGACGACACTCGTATGGACTTGCTATTGTTTATGCTGAAACGTAGCATATGCCTTCAGAATTTACATAGAGAAAAGCAGCCCTGCACTACGCATCTTCAGCATGTGAAACAACCTTCCCTTAATGTGAGAATTCACAACGAAAGCAGCACATCAACAGTGCTTTGTGTGGAACGGATAGGACCCACACAGGTCACATTGCACACACGAAGTGAAGGTACTTGTACTCTCAAATATATGTGTTCTATAACAAAATGTGCTCCATCGCTATTTTGCGATGGTGGCGACGTTATCTGGCCCCACTGGCGAGAGGCTGTTGCGAACGAGGATTAGGTCTCGCACTCAATTCTAATGTGCCCAGAGCTTTCGAACTGGTTTTAAATGTGCAAAGATGAGATTTTCTATTTTAAAGGTGAAAAAGGTCCTCACATAGCTCCCCCAACCGAATGGTTCACTGTCATTTTGAAAACTTACTACACCCTTCTTGGAGAAGCCCAACTTCATGCTTACAGACAATTTGTTACAATCGCCGAAAACGCACCCTTGAAAACTTCCTGTTAACCTTGCTTTATATCGTGGTTTTAGCTTTCGTTGCTGGCCACGACTGCCTGTGATTCGACGAATTCTGTGGATATAATTAATTTTTTTTTTCATGACGCGCTCGCAACTCGGGCATTGTTCTGTGGTGCAATGATGCAGTCTGCTATTGGGAACTAATCTGCTATCGCAAATCAAAACGTTTCGTTTCCGATCAGTATGTACAGAGTCAATTTTTATGAAAGGGAACACGTGGCCAACATGCTCTGGCGGCTGCATGTGAAGGGGGAGCGACAGCAACTACACCCCTCTATTCCAGTCATCCAGGGGCGAGCAAAACCACCGGTCATTGGTGATATCACGGTGACACGGAACCGGCGGAGATTACGCCCGGCCTTTTGTGTAATCGCCTTGAAGCGGTGGGGGGGGGGGGGGTGCTTATCTTGCTGCCGGTCCCATATAACCGGGCTGTTTTGCTTGCCACTAGATGACCGTTTGAAAGCGATACAAGCAGCCACCGGAGGGCGCGGGCCACGCGTTCGGCAAGGTTCCTTTTGGCGTTGCATAAGTCTGTCGCCAGACTATGGGGTGGTTAGCACCAAACTCTTACGGAGAAGCCACAACTACAAAAAAAAAAAACTTTTCAGCCAAATTTAGCGGCAGTCTGGCAACAGCCACCCTTCCAGTCTGGCAACCACTTATGCAACGCCAAAACGAACCTTTCCACGCGTTTCCCTTTCATAAAAATTGACAGTGTACACAAACGCGGTGACTAGATCGTCATAAATGAACGATGTCTGGCAATCGGCAGTATATAGGCTTATTAACGAAACAGTGTGTTTCTGGGTATCGCAGTTGAAAGTGAAACTTTAAATTGTCTTGTTGATTCTTTTTGTATGCTTTAGCAGTAATTATAACCAATCCGGCATTCACAACTGCAAACTCTCACGCAATGACAAGTCATGACGCCGCCGTTAAAAAACTGCAGCATGCGATTGCAGCTAAAAGATAAGTGGCGCGCATAGAATCACGACACCTGTACTTACCGAGTTCTTGTTTCTCGTCGACATCCAGGTCTGGCGGGTCTTTCTGCAGGGCCGTGCCCGTACCGGTTGGAACAGCGAAGGCCATTTCGACGTAGCGGTGCAATTCGCTCGGGTTATTATTCCCCAACCCGGCTCAGCAGACCCAGAACCACCAGCCTGTCCACCGTTAGCCTTGTCTACTGTACAGCGCCAGAGACGCCACATGGAGGGCGCCAAAAAATAACGGCGCTGCCTTTTGAACATCCACGTGACCATGACCTACTACACTCCTGACCTGCCCAGAGAGCACCTCTTCCAGCGCCCACGTTCTATGACATGCCATGTGACAAAACAAAAATTACAGCGTTGCCAGACCAAAACAAGCTCATCACGAAGACCAGCGTTTGCGAAGACGTACTATTTTTTTTAATGTGTTTAAGGCTTGCAGTTTATTTTACGACAAAAAGTTAACACAAAAGCGTTATAAAAATTTATAGTTAAAGTAAAACCAAACTGGTTTATAATGCCTCAAATATTTTATTTGCTGAAGTCGCTGTACATTGTAAAAAGATTCACTTCATTCTCGAGCAGCCGAGACAAGTCATTGCAATCCAAACATGGCGCTCTACATGTGGTGTACTTTCCCCTTCTCCCATGTGCTTTCCGTGCAGGTTGACGCGCTTTGCCGACTTGCAGCGTCGCTGAATGAATCGACGTATCGCCGAAGAATTTCCGGACTCTGGCTCGCTAATTAAGACAGAAATTTTCACCGAACAGCGCTCAACACTGCCACAAGGTCGAGCAAGTGTGACGTGACGCATTGTAAACTTGCCGTTTCCGAGTGTGTGACACGATGAAAGGCAGGCCGAGTAAGCTATTAATTCTTTCTATGCGCAAGCAAAAATGCGCAAGCACGATCGTCCAAGGGACGTCGTCTGTGCAGTTTTGGGTACTGCGCACCAGTGTGCTGCGACACATGTAGACGCTGCCAGCATTGCGCTGTCGGAGTGGTAATCGCTTCCATGTGTGTTCTAAGTTGAGAAGCGTCGTGATCTGCGGCCGGCTACTATGTGGCGGAGTCGGAGTTGGTCGTCGTTCACAGTGTGATTTCGTGATATGCATACCGTTTTCTTTTTTTTTTCGATTTTGAGCCTAACAAATATATAAAGACAGTGGAAGGTTGTAATAATGCTAGTGTATTCGAAAAATTACTGGGCATACATCAACTTCTTGAGACCAAGGTTACCCGAGTACCCAACATTATGTAAAGTGAACACCAAACAGCCATAGAGCAGTGCTACTCTTCAGTGTCAATGTCTGAGCCAGTTGATGTTGCTTGAAGGAAAGCCAGCAAAACTGCGGTACACGAGAAAGAAGATAGACGCACGCATTGCTGGAACTAACGACTGCCTGAAGTTAGTTCCGTCATTCTAGATTTCTGCCGTGGTATTTGGTTTGATTATGCTATATTTTAATCCATGTGTTGTGCAGTTAAACAATGTGCTATTACACTCTATCGATAAGCTGCTGAACCATGTCTAGAGTTAAAAAAAAAAAAAAAGATTCTCACTACAGGGCACGGTGAACCGACTTTACACTACTATTGAGAGAGGTGAATGCTCAGTATGGCATTTTGAGTTTCGTGTCTTGGCCACAGTGACCCCATAGATTACTAAAATTTCTGTTTTCGCTACATCGTAAGTCCAGAGTAAGTCCGAAAAGATCCCTGGTTTTGTGCACTCTTTGTTTCTAAATGTCATTCATTTCTTTAAAATTTTAAAGCATAAGCATGATGACAGTAGAATTTTAATCAGCTGACGTGCTGTCATTCATATTTACATTAGTAGTAGTAAGGTGAATAGATGGGCTGCACGTCCTCGCATCCATGGAATTTTCCTCTAATATTTACTTGAGGTAACTCTGGCGCTGCAGTTTGTTTAGCCGCCCTGGGAATGATAAGTAGTACATGGATTTGCCTCACCTTTGTGCTTGCGGATTTGAATGCAGTTGTAACTTTGTCTATGATTCAGTTTGGGATGAAAGAATGGATCGTTGCAAACTTCTTTAGTTGATTGGAACTGGTTGAGACCCTAAAAGGTTGTTGAAGTCAAACAGCTGAACATTTGCTGAACTTCATCTGGCGACAAAATGACTGCAGGCAGTAGGGAGCCAAACCATAGAGTTGCCTATAAATACACTAGAGGGAACTTTGGCGCTAGTGTCTATAGGAGCTGCAACGCACGGTGCTTCAGCGAGCACGGGAATGATGGCTAGTACACGGATCTGTCCAATGTTCGTACTTTCGACTCTGGTTGGCTTCGCGTAGCTTGAAGTTGCTTTGTCACAAAACGACAATCGGCTCATGTTCAGCAGTTGCACTTCACCGCTTTAATCTTTTATGCTCACCATTTCAAATCAGCTTACAAAGTTTATAACTGTCTATTCTTGCATTAGAAACAAAACCATAACACAGCAATAAAGGAAGCCACAAGAGCGTTCGAGGCCGTGTACTACCCATCATTCTTATGGTTACTGAAAGATCGCAGCGTCAGAGTCCCCTCTAGTTCATTTTAGGAAACATTAGCCAAACAAGGCTTATGTAAATCTATGTGTTAGCCATCATTCCCATGTTGACTGAACCGCCACGAGTTGCATCTCCCACTAGCACCAGATTTCCTTCTGGTGCATGATTAGAAAGCTCTGTGCTCACATCCCAGTATACCTTAATTGTCTCTCGTCCTAGACAACTTTTTTCGTATCTTTCCTTACATCTGAGCGCATTATCGAGGATAAGGACATTTAGCACAGGCTGAATTCTCATTTTTAAGTGCAGAGCACTCCAGGGGCCCGATGTGTCTATACTGTTGTCACTCTGCAACACGCAGGCGAAATTACGCATAAAAATAGAAAAAGAAGGGAAGCAAGTGAGAAAGAGAAAGTAGAAAAATATAGATAAATAAATTAGAAAGGATTAAATGAAAAAAAAAACAGAGAGAAAACCTATAAGAAACAGGATGCCCAGTTACGCCCTTCCTTTAGGCTTGGCATCACTAGTGCTATGTTGCCTATTTTTTTTTGTCTCTTTTCCTTACATCAGAGCACATAAGTGAGGGGAAGGGCATTTAGTGCAGGCTAGCTTCTCGTTTTTGTTTCTTCGAATAAACTTTGTGACGGGGCTGCCCCTTGCAGGCTACGCCTACAGCGAGAGGCTGATGAAAAAGATGGGTTGGACAGAAGGCAAAGGACTGGGAAAAAACGAGAATGGCTCGCCCGATTTCATTCGACCCAAGGTGAAGGTGAACACCAAAGGTGAGACTCAAATAAATTCCAAAGCAATTTATACAGTGAATTGAGCTTCGCAAAGGAGACACTGGCACCCCTGAATGATGTACAAAAGTAGACTTTCATGGGGCTTAGAGTGGCTTTAGGAGGATGTAGCCACATTGCTGCCGATTTATTAAAGTCCTGCATATGTTGTTGACCCTAAGGCAGTATCACATTGAGGTGTGGCGAGCTGCCGTGTTACTTGACAAAATCTTGTGATGTTATGAATTAAAAAAAAAACAAAAAAACTAGCAGTTCAGATGAATTGTTTTTCTTAGCTTACTTTCCAGTTTTAAGGGCCTTTTCCTTGACAGGTCGGTAAATGGATGATAACAAAAAACACTTGATAGGCTGAGAACGATAATCATCCTTCTGCTTGTTGATTTGAGAACTTGGCAAGTGTTGATAAAAACGAAGTGTGCTTTCCGGAATTTCACGTCTGAGGCACAGGAAGTTCGCCCTTCTCCTGTCTGAGTATAAAATTTTGGGTCAATTCCATTGTGTGAAAAAAAAAAAGGCCAGGAAGATTGCCATTCTTGAGTTGTTTGAAGTATGATTTTGGGGCTTATTCAGGTTTCTTATAAATATTACAAACACTTGAGAATGACCAGCCAAATTAAGTTCTGTGTTTACAAGTACAGTGCAGTGGTTTTCTGTAAACAAAGCATTGCATAACACTTGCAGTGCATTTGTAGTGCCCTGTTTGTATGTGTAGTGTAATGTGTGGGATTTAAGTTGTAGATATTTGTACATCAATGTGCTTATCCAGCGATTTGGTCTGTTCTACAGGCTCATAGAGCACAGCTAAGAATTATTTCAAGGCGTATGCAAGTGCACTCGTGTCCTTGAGTGACTTTCACCAACACATACCTGCGTTTCGTTCCAGGCATAGGTTTCACCGGTGTTGATGATCGTTGGATAGAGCACCAGGAGGCCTTTGACAGCCTTCTAGGCAACCTGAACGATGGTAACCCTGCAGCTAAAGAGGATAAGCTCATCAGTGTTGAAGAGAGGGCATTCAAGCTTGGCGGTCGTGTTCAGTGAGTTTCTTTTGTAAGCAAAGCGGAATGGAACTAAGAGTTACCCTTATACTCCTGTCATACGGCCCCATTTGACACTTTCGTGACAAGCGAAACGTTGTTGTTTGTTTGGGTAGTCCAGGAAATATCGTTTCGTGCTAAAAAGTTGAGCGATGCAGAAGAGTAGGGACTCAAATAATGGCAAAAGAATTGGTCTTTCCAACAGTATTAATTTCATAAACATATTTTTTTGGAGTATTACTAGAAAAATGTAAACAAAGAAAAATGACATAAAAACAATGCTACTCCGCACACTGTAAATATAAAAAAAATCAAAATATAGGCTTTGAATACAGTATCCTGATAGAATAACACTGCAAATATGGGCTCTGTAAGCACAGAAGTTATTTGCATGCATACGAAAATATATGCACTAGTGCCTATCATGCCACCCTGCAAAGCAGTTTCTCGACACGGTGAAATTAACTATGGCTGCACCTGTTTTGTAGAAAACATTTTTTTTTCTGTTCAACTTTGCTGTCCTTGTAGCATAGTTTACAGTTACGGTATTTTTCAGTTTTCGTGGTCGGTGATGGAGACCCTGTTCCTGTTGAAATGAACAGTGTCCCCTGTGTTGGAATCTGCAAAAATCCATAATTTGTATCTATCCCGATTCGTTCACCTTGACTACCGAGTACCAGACTAACACCAAGATATCACCATTTTGCTCATCCGCAGAAAGGTTCTGATGCAGTTGAAAAAAAAAAATGGTAGATGAATGTCCAAATGGCCTTGTTTTGAAAGTTAATACTGCAATTTCTTGTAGTAATTGGAGCTAGTTAGGCTGGTGTCTATGTGGAAGCATGCAGTCGGAGGGCATTACAGTGACACCGCATTGGAGCGATCGACTAAACATTTTATGGAAGGAGAGAAGTGTCTCCATAATAAGCTGTTGACCATCTCATTATGCTGATGACCCTCTCATGCGCAGTAGTAAAGTCTATCATTTATGTGAAAGTAGCTGCAAGCATACATTTGACATCGCATCGCTATGTTAATTTGACATCACTATGCACAAAAATGAGCTGTAGTTGTTAGAGCTGGAGACAGTGGCTTCCGTGAACAGACAAACGAAACCACCTGTAGACTGCGTAGCAAAATGCTGGTTGTGTCGGGATGCAGTGCAACCTGCAGTCTCCCATGGCACATTCTTAGAAGTTTACTACCACAGACAAACAGTGTTTATTGATACCTTTTTTCTTTCTTCACTTCTACATCTTAGCTACTCAAAATTTCTCAGAGGAAAAGACCTGAGTCAGATGAAAAAAGAGGACCTCAATGCCATCGTGGTCAAGAGGAAAAACAAAAAAGACTTGGTGAGTTGTCAGCAACTATGCTGAAAAGTCAATCAGGTGAAATTGCAAGAAAGTTTACAGTCGCAAAAGCTTTTTTTTTTGGGAGGCTCTTACAAGTGCTGTTTTTTATCATTCAACTGTTGATAGACAAACGAATAACTTCCTCTTTCATGAAGCTTGGTCCACTTTGCAGATTTTCGGGGAGCAGGTTCGACTCGTTTGAAACACTGTTGCGTTTTGAATGCTCTTGCAACATAGGAAATAAGGATGCTAGAAGTTGGTATTCCAGCATCCGGTGCAGTACCTTTGTGACGCTCGAGTCACTGCCAACATTTGTTCATCAGATACCTGAAACACTGCAGAAAATTGCACTGAGATGGCTACAGGCTTTGGCACAACACAATGCGACAGAATGCTGTGACATGTGTCGCGTTTTGCATCTGTGTGCAATGTTATTTGGGCCTACAGGGTAGTAGCATACACTGTACACCAGGATACACTGCATACACTCCAAAGTGCACTTGGATGAAGTTATAGCGAACGGCATGCGTGGTTGGATTAAGAGTGTCGCATACTGTATTGCAGGAAAGCGTGCGAGGGGCTGACGCGAACGGCCAAGACCTGTCAGGAGTGAAAACGCACACTAGTAGTTTGAGCTACCAAGAGTACTTTGCTCAACGAATGAAGGCGTCGAAACGACGTAGAGGTTAGTACTGCGTTTCTGTCAAATGGTGCTGCGTGACCACTTGAAGCAGCTATGGGGATTCTCTCATGAACCATGTCATGCAAAAGCAATTGAACGTGTATTGTTTTAATTTCACCTGATTGCAGCAAGTGGTTAATTATGGCAACTGCAAACACTCGGTGCCGTTGCAAACAAGAGTTCATGGCAAAAACAATGAGAGCTAAATATAATTTTTGTGTGGTACGACACCACGACTTCATAACCTGTTTTTCAAGGTTCAGGGTGCATTTTGCATGAAAAAACACTCTGTTGTGTAACACAAGCATTTACCAAATAAGTTTTTTTCTTTTTCATTGGGATATCAACTATATGGATGGTCTCGACTAGTTCTTGCCGTCGCCGCCGCCGTCATGCGCTGTATATGTATACTGTCAGTGTATATAAAAACTCAAGAAAGAAAAAAAGCCGCCCGCACTCGGCACCCAGTCCATCACGATGTGCCAACGCGCGCTTATCTTCCACGCTTACTTTGCCTCGTAGATGGAGGGGGGGGAGGGGGGGGGGTACGTGCTTGTGCGTGCTCACTTATGTTACGGTGGGGAGAACACTGCGCCTTGGCCTTTCACCGGAATGATTGCATTAGTTGCCTGCGCCGCAAAGGTCACTTCGCTTGCTGGGCAGGCCCTGTTTGCGAAAAGAGCGCACTTTTCAAACACAGCGAAGTAACAACTGGAACACTCGTTAGTTCGCACACATATCTGTACCTGGGATTACATTTTGTGCATCATTTTTGTTTAAACAATGCGTTAAACGTCGAGCTGTAAACATTGTTAGATAGCTCTCATCCTGTGTGTTTTGTTTTTGTGTGTCATTTGTGTGTGAGCAGCGCGCTGCATGTTTCGACTTGCTAGTCATTCTCAGTGTTACATTTCAAGTTGTTGCTATCGCATTCATTGCTTTGGTCTTGCGGTGGAACTGCGACCTTTTTGTTTTGCAACTGTTTTTTGTGTGCCGTCACATCAGTTGGAAAGCTTTTTCTCGAAACACCTCTGCCACATGAAGGGATCGCTATGGAATTCACAGCTTTGTTTAGTGACTGAATTGCTGAAAGTGTGTAACCTTAAAAGCTGTTCCACTGTGAGACTGTCATGCATTGTACCGGCCAGCCATAGTGAATACGGCCAATATTTTTGCTTTCACAGGGCTTGAGGAGGACGGAGACTCTCAGTCTTGCGAACAAAATATAGAGAGTGGAGGTGAAGACAGCGAGATGAAGTTTGTAAAGAAAAGCAAAAGGTTCGAAAAAAATACTTCTGCACAGAATGAATGGACCTCTTGCACCGATAAAGACATGGTTGGAACCGGCCTGGCACTTAATGGCGTTTACACTGAAAATGCTGGCTCATCTCAAGATGAAAATGTTCAACCCAAGAAGAAAAAGAAAAAGTTAAAGGACAAATTTGATGATGGCAGCAGAAGCCAGAGCTCTGAGATGAGCGTTGAGCAACGAGAAGAAATGCTTATGAAAGACCCAGTGGAGGTTGCCACAATGCCGGACAAATTCTGCCGGGAGAGCGTTGTCCCTGAAAGGCGAAAAAAACCGAAACACGCTGATGACAGTGAGCCAACCCTACTTGAAGCTACCGTATCGCATACAGAGCCTTGCTCTGAAGACGGTGTATCTCAGCAGGTCAAGAGAAAGTCAAGGCACAAGTCTTGTGATAGCGGTGAAAGTGAGGAGTTTGAGAATGTCGCATCATCTGCGGAGCGAGCCTTGAAAGAGGACGTTCTTAGAAAACAGAAAAAATCAAAGCGTGCAGTTGAGAACGAGGAAGTGTTCAAGCAGCATGGAAAATTGAAAAAACTGAAGCGTGATCTGGCTGATGAGGATGAGCAGATAGAACAAGAAGACCATTCGCAGGTCAGGAAGAGAGGCACTAGTAAGGCTGCTGTGTTGGATGCCAATGCTGAGGTGCTCCCGAAAGACTGCGAACTCGGGAAGCTTAAGCAAAAGCAGGAGGCAAAGGAAAAAAAGGGTGTAGCTAAGTTGAATGCTAAAGCTAGTGCCAGGGAAGGGTCCAGTCAACTGCTGGAAGTGGCATCTAAGAAGTGTGAACAGGAGCAAGAGGAAAATGATGAATACAGGAAGCAGATCGGAGGAGCCTGTGTGAAAGCCAAGTCAGTGCTTAAGCAAAATTTGAAAGAAGACGCATCATTTGGCGACAGAAATCCGCAGCAAAAAACAGACTAATCAGAACACTAAAGGTAATAAACAGTCTAAACAAGGACAGGAGGACATAGCAGCAGCTGAGAAGGGTCACTCAGAAGAAGACGTTGTCCCTAGAAGACAGAAAAAAATCAAAGTGTACAGCCAAGATTGAGGCAGTGTTTGAGCAACGCGGGCAATCAAAGAAACTGAAATGCGATCTGGCTGATAAGAATGAGCAGATAAAGCAAGAAGGCCTTTCGCAGGTCAGGAAGAGAGGCACAAGTGAGGCTGTTGTGTTGGGTGCCAATGCTGAGGTGCTCTCAAAGGACTGCGAACTAGGGAAGCCTAAGCAAAAGCAGGAGGCAACGGAAAAAAAGGGTGTAGCTAAGTTGAATGCTAAGGCTAATGCCAGGGAAGGGTCCAGTCAACAGCAGGAAGTGGCATCTAAGAAGTGTGAACAGGAGCAAGAAAAAAATGATAAATACGAGAACCAGATTGGAGGAGCCCGTGTGAAAACCAAGACAGTGTCTAAGCAAAAGCTGAAAAAAGACACATCATTTGGCGACAAAAATCTGCAGCAAAAACAGACCAATCAAAACACTGAAGGTAATGAACGGCCTAAACAAGTACTGGAGAACATAGCGGCACCTGAGAAGCGTCGCCCAGAAAAAAAAGTTGTCCAAACAAGTAATATACCTCAGAAGAAACTAAAGAAAGAAAAGAAATCTTCAGGGTCTAAGCTGAAGCAAAACGAAGGAACCGGAACGAAGCCAGTTGTAAAAAAACACGATAAAGATAAATACGAGAACCAGATCGGAGGAGCCAGTGTGAAAATCAAGACAGTGTCTAAGCAAAAGCCGAAAAAAGGCGCATCATTTGGCAACAAAAATCTGCAGCAAGAACAGCCCAATCAAAACACTAAAGGTAATAAACGGCCTAAACAAGGACTAGGGAACGTAGCGGCACCTGAGAAGTGTCACTCAGAAAAAAAAGTTGTCCGAACAAGTAATATACCTCAGAAGAAACTAAAAAAAGAAAAGAAATCTTCAGGGTTTAAGCTGAAGCAGAACGAAAGAACCAGAATGAAACCAGTTGTAAAAAAACATGATAAACATAAATACGAGAACCAGATCGGAGGAGCCCGTGTGAAAACCAAGACAGTCTCTAAGCAAAAGCCGAAAAAAGACGCATCATTTGGCAACAAAAATCTGCAGCAAGAACAGACCAATCAAAACACTAAAGGTAATAAACGGCCTAAACAAGGACTGGGGGACATAGCGCCACCTGGGAAGCGTCGTCCAGAAAAAAAAGTTGTCCAAACAAGTAATATACCTCAGAAGAAACTAAAAAAAGAAAAGAAATCTTCAGGGTCTAAGCTGAAGCAAAACGAAAGAACCGGAATGAAGCCAGTTGTAAAAAAACATGATAAAAATGCAAGCAAGCTTGCTGGAGAGAATTCTAAGGCAACTGCAACCAAGCCGGTTTCGGGAGCCACCCGCAACCTGTGCCTCGTAGCATGTAGCTCGGCCAGGCTTGAGAAAGGGACCTGGATGCCCTACTTCAACCCCAACATCAGTGTGCGAGCCATAGACGACCGCACTGCTGCATCGATGGCTCAGTGGGTCGTCGACACGGTGGAGAATTCGGGCAGCAAAATAACACCTTACAAGGCGTGCCACCTGGACAAGGAGACTTATGCCGCATTGCTCAGCGAGCACATTTTTAAGAGGCACAGAACTTCCAACTGGATGCAGATTCCGGGGTATGGAAGTGATTCTTGGGTGCAAGGCATCGTGAACTATTTGACATCCGAACTGCAGGTTAAGCGCCAAAAAGATGCTTCGTCTTCAGCGAGTAAAGTTGTGGAATGACAGTGACATTGCTTGAGGACTAGTTGGGTGTGGAAAATTTCTTGGTGAAGTGACCATAGATTGGTGGACAGCCGCAACAGCATTCTTGCATGGACAAAGGGTTCTACTGCCTTCCAAGGTGCCGGACTAGAAACATTGTGGTCACGTATGCTTCTTATCTTCTGCAACATCGTTTTACGAGGCAGTTCTGTCGAGTTCAGTACGTTACATGGTAACCGTCCATGCTCCTTGTAAATAAGTTTGCCCAGATACACGCTTAACAACTGTGCCAGCAAGAAACAATGCTGAACTAGTGTTGATTTTATATGGGATGACTTCGCTAGCAGACTTCAGCGCGAAATATTTTTTAATGCATCACTGTACATCAATTAGCGATATGAAGTGCGTACATTTAGGTCATATTTTCAAGTGCCACAGTGCCAGTGTTGCATTATAGTCTTCATACGTTCATGTACAGTGAATTTATGTTACGTGTTTATGGAGAAAGTCTATTGTTGCACGGAAACGTAGGCTCTTCAAGTTCCATTCATAAATTGAGATTCTTCAACAAGCCTAAATAAAAATGAAATATGATTTATTTAAGAGTACGAGTGGTACTACAGAAGTAACACAGAGGCCTGTAGTGGGAAAAAAGAACACATGCCATTGTGGACCACAAGTGTTAGCCATTCTTGTGTTTATTCATTTGTAGCTTATATTTCCAATGCACATTTTAACATGGCCTAATATTCATTGCCGATTGTCGTATGGTTACTGGAAACAAAGGATCATAAAGCATCATGAAAACAGTTACAAGATGTTCTGATGCACCTGTGAGAACATCTCTAACTTGCTAAGGGTGGTTTATTTACCGTTCATTTCATAAAGGTTAGTGTGGCACAATGTTTTAAAAAAAATTTGAACATGTGCCTCAAGTTGAAGGCACATATTCAATGCGAAAGAAATGAGGATTTAATATTGTCCAAAGAGCCATAGAATGCCTAAAAAATAAACAAAAAAAGTTATTTATTGTATTTCAGCAGCCTGAATTTCATTCTGCAAGAGCGACTGTTTTCAGATTTTGATCGCTGCTCATACCAACTTGTGCCGTTCTTTGCATTCTACATCCTGTACATTGGGTGTCCGCAACGTCAACAAGAAAGCTGGTGTTTCTTCTGACCACGTTCTTTCCTTTGCATTCTCTCTCAATTTGCACGAAGATATCTTGGAAAGCTACACACAGACTTGCATGGCATTATACGAAATTCAAATGTCATTGTTTGATAATGTAGATGTTTTACAGTTATAACTTGCGGTGTTGCTGTCTAGTTACCTTGACAGACGAGAAAAACTCCTGCTTATGTACGCATCTTGGCCAAACCTTGCTTCTTCCCTGAATCGACCATTTCCCAGCTTTTCTGTAACACACAAGTATATTTGTGCATCGTATCGCAAGGTATCGCAAACCTGCATAGAGGTTTTTGATTTGACTTGAACTTTACGCTCGAGATCAGGGTGCGTAAAACTTTCCTTGTCATCTTGCCACTGAAACACGCGCATTGCAATACACTTTTTAATAAATTACTGCACAGGTACTACAAAATTTCATCTGATTCCTTTAAAGACTGCAAGTCATGCAGGGGCAGTTCAAGCTCCTTTTAGCAGGCATATCGCTGGTTTTGTTGCTTACTCGAGCACACACGGCAGTGCATTCCATTTTTTGAACATAACAGCCAGCCTAGCGTGCAAGTTTGAGGTCCTAATCGCAGCTGAGGTGGCTTAGTGAGGGCTTATTATACTTGTGCTGTGTTCCTTATACATTTATGTTCTACAGGAATCTCTTTTATTAAGAGGTAAATACAAGAGTGCAGCGTTATAATTACGGAACGAATCATGTTACAGGCATTTGTTCCGTTCAAGCAGCAGTTACATTTTTTAAAAGACTTCAGTTAGTAACCGAGAGTCAGCTGGTATCAAGGGGCCGTGCAAGTAAAATGAAGCATATTGCTTTCAACACGTCTGGCACTACAGGATACGGCAATATCATGGCACAAGTAGGTACACCAAAAGCAAATCAGTTATGTTTTTGTTTGACCGGAGAAGCCACCTCCCGGTACCGTCACACAGTGCTTCTTTGGCATTGGAATCGACATTTGGTCATGCGACATTGACACCAGTGGCTTTGCATTCTGATTGGCTTTACAAGCCAAGTTGTACGTTTAGAATGTGTGGCCCCAGCCAAGCCACACTATTCCGCTAAAACATCTAAAAGCATTTTCGATACCCTACCAGGTACAAGACAATTTCTGTGCTTAAACATACTTCGAAAACAATTGCAAGATGACATGAAGTGCTCTGTACAACAAAATTTAGCTTCTTATACCAGCATTTGTCGAGACATAGCTGCTAAGCGCGTCGTGCTTGTCCTTGCGTAATTTTTTCTTCGCTGCAATGAACCATTTTTTTTTTTGCTGTTGTATCAGTTGTAGGTTTGCAGGCCGGTCTGCCAGTGTTGAGGCAGTTTCATACAGGTGAGCAGTCAACCAAGAAATCAATCAGTCGATCATCTAATTATTTTTTTTTCAGAACAGGTACGTGTCTACACATAGTAAACAGCACTTAAAAAGGAAATTTTAGATACTTAAGCTAGAAACCCATTTCAGTATTAAAAAAGAATCTCGCATGTTTTACTCAAGGGCATTTCTCACATCTTTGAAAAAGAGAGAACATTTATTTCAAAGCTTTGTCTTCGACAGCATTTTGTTTGTGCCACCATGGGTGATGCTCTACGGGCATGTTCCAAGGTTCTTCACTTAGTGCAATTAATAATGAAGTGATAAAAAAAGAAGGCCAAGCAAATAAAGTGCTTATGCTTTTACTCTTCAACTGACTGAGCCAACCTACATGTAACCGCATGCAGTACTACAAAAACTTTCAAAGACATAACACTTCTATACCATCATGCGCTAAAGAAATTGACCGACGACAATGGGGAGGGCTCATTTCCTATATAATAGTTACAAGTGAAAATTCGGCAAATAAGTTTTGTCGTCCATTTAAATATTAAACATTGTACAATCGAACATCAGGCTCATACAATGCGAAATTGCAAGCCGTTGCCTTCAGTTTATCAGAGTTCAGTATACACGCTGCCTTGCAAGCAATTTGCTTTTTGTTTTAATATATTGGTTCGAAGTACCAAAAAAAATGATGTGATCATGCGTCGCGTCGTAGTGGGGGACACTGCATTAATTTTGACCACTTCTGCTTTAAGCTTACATGTAAATCCTAGTATGTGGGTGTTCCTGAATTTCTCCCTATCGAAATTCAGCCGTTGTGGCTGGTAATTGATCCCATGTTCTTGTGTTTAGAAGCGAGATTCCCTGCCATATACGCTGCCGCAGTGTGTAGCTTTTTGTTATCAGTGGCTTACTACGAATAAAGTAACTAATGGAATGTACAATATTAATTCATTACAATAATTAATAGATTACTTTGGCATCATGCATCTAAGCAACATCAGCAATGCTGTTCCAATTTTGTGCCACCATTAAAAATTTACAAAATTGTTCAATTCACAAAGTTGTCAGGCTGTGAATGTAATAAACCAGTGCAATTAATTGTGGTTTTCTAATTACTTTTACAAGATGATGCTCACCACAATTAAATTACTTTTTTATCACACGAAAATTCATTACAATATAATGAAAAGGCTTAAGAGGCAATACAGGGTTCAGCACTCGACATTGGTGAAAAATATGGTATAATGCTTAAGATCATGCGAAGAGCAGCATTGCAGTGGCACGTGCTCAAAATGCTTCGCATTCTACTTTTCAAACTTGTCACTACACCAAATTTCAGTCAAGCGATTGGATGATACGGCAATTGCTCAACAGCGACGAGCACTTGACGTTTACATGAGCCCTACCAGGAACAGCTTTGAGGAAGTCCAAGCCCGAGCAATTTTACAAGTGCTCGGCTTTATAGGACCCAGATGCAGATGCAAGCGAGAGGACCACAGTTATCTGTGCAAAGTGATCATATATGTTATCGTTCCACCATTTCCTCTCGCATATGCATGTTTAGTCTTAGTGCAATACAAAGGTTTATCTAAGAAACTAGGGTAACCAATCAAAATTTCTACAAAGCTGTGAAGATTTTCATAGCTCATAAGAAAAGAGCATTTGCCTTCCTTTATTTCTACAACTTTTTTTTCAATCAATAAAGGACATGAAATGATGTCAAAACAATAGACTAGCCTCATAAGTTTCTCTACTACCATCATCACCGTCAGCCTGACTACGTACACTGCAGGACAGAGGCCTCTCCCATGTTCCGCCAGTCAACTCGGTCCTGTGCTTGCTGCTGCCAATTTATACCCACAAACTTCTTAATCTCATTTGCCCATCTAACCTTCTGTCTCTCTCTAACCCGCTTGCCTTCTCTAGGAATCCAGTTAGTTACCCTTAATCCTGTCTACATGCTACATGCCCAGCCCATGTCCATTTCCTCTTCTTGATTTCAACTATGATATCCTTAACCCTGGTTTGTTCCCTAATACACTCTGCTCTCTTCTTGTCTCTTAAGGTAACACCTTCTCTACTACACTCGTGCTATAATTGATGATGATAGGTATTTTGTGGCAAGGGCCATTTGATGGCCAAAGAGCACCAGGTCATGGAACAAGAGACGTAAATGATGATTACGGCAAGTGGCTGCATAAGGACCTTTCAATTTCTCATGCTAAGGCGGGTAAAACATGGAAGTATTAAAACTATGAAAGTGTCGTGAAATGTATGTAGTGAGAATGGATGGCAAAAGGTCGTGATAATAAAACCATGGTGGAAATATACGGCATCAGCACAAGGACCTCGTCACCACCCTTGAATCTAAGGGCCACGAGGCAGGTGCTTTTTTAATGTAGCCACAACAGCGATGACTTATTTTCAGAGGTTGTGCTACAGAATGCCTGGGTATATCACGTGAAAGGTACGTACTTCTCTTAAAAATAGGAACAATGATGTGTTTCAAGAGCGGATCCCTACCAATGAACATTGATCGGTGACGTAATATTTGCTGTCGGTCAGGGGTAAAGAGAAATGGCATTTTCGAAGCACGTCTGGATCATTACACAGGACTAAGATGTGAAGTATGGCAAGTGCTTCACCACATATGTGACTCAAAGGTGGATTGCCACCAGACAAAAGGTAAGAAAGAGAGTGTACTGTGTGCCTGTCCTGTCCTTAGCCTTGTAAGTGTAACTTCTGTGTGACGCGATTTTGATACTCACAGCTTATGATCGAGTTGCCGCTTGATGTGCATTTTAATTCCATCTGCTCTGCCAATAGGCGCTGAGCTTTCATTGGAGAAAAGGTTTCAAGTCAAGCATAGGGATTGCTATCAATGTATTGGCTGCAGTTTCGTTGACGGATGTAGCTAACTGGTCCGCCAAGACATTTTCGTGTGTCTCGCAATGCCCTGGCACCCACAAGACTACGACATGCTGTTTTATGTAGGCTGTGCATAAAAGTGAGTAAAGCGAGACAAGAATGGAGTTGTGTTTTCAGAACGCTTTCAGAGCTTTTACCGTACTCAGGGAGTTGGTATACAGTATATTGCTGCCTTTTGTAGTTTTAATTGTTTAATAGCCATAAGTATAGCATAAGCTTCTGCCTTGAAGGTGGTTGTATTAGGATGCAGAATGCCAGCATACAGAGCGGATTGACCGATCACATCGTATGACGAAGTGTGAGCCTTTGAGGCACTTGTAAAGAATTCAGGACAAGCGTATTTGTGCTGAAGTTCCAGAAAGTATGTGTGGATATGTGCGATAGACGCCTGCTTCGCAACTTATATGGAAGATGCATCACGATCTATAATCTGCCACTGCCACAGCGGGAGACACGTAGTGGGAGCCACCAGGCAACGTTAAAAAACTGGCACACCAGTTTCCTCGGCTAGGCCCCTCGCACGGTGTAGGGCTGTAACAAAGGATGGTGGTCGAATAGGACAGAACTTGACAAGATCCCTGATTGTGTAGGGCACGGGGCTTTCCTTGTCTGCGGGCACTTTGAGATAATACACAAAAGACATGCAAGATCTCTTCAGGTGGGGCGACCACTCGTTTGAGTCGACGTACAGGCTTTCTACGAGGCTAGTGGGAAAAGCACTCGTAGGAAGGCGAATGCTCACATGGTTGACAGGATCAAGCATCTTCAAGGCGCTTGGTGTTGCAGACTGGTAAATTATCGCCGCATAATCTAGGCGCGAGCGTACGAGTCTTGTACAGATTGACGAGACAAGCCTTGTCACTACCGTACGTAGTGCATGACAATATATTTAGAATATTCATAGCTTTTACCCACTTGTTCTTTATGTATTTTATGTGAGACATGAAACGAAATTCAACATCAAGAATTAGGACTAGGAAATTGTGCTCCATTTTGCAGGCAGACGTTGACCATGTAGGCTAATGTTAGGGTTGCGGTGAATGCCTCTCTTTCTGGAATGTAAAATGACCATGCTTTTTTATTAAGTCTGAAGCTGTTTTCATCTGCCCATTTCAAAACCTTGTTCAAACCAAGCTGGACCTGCCACTCACATGGATATTACAAGATTTACAGCCGACCTGCACATCATCTACATACGTACATCATCAAAATACGGCCACAAGGGTGCGTTCGACATCGGCTCAAACACGAGGACCCCCGTTTTACTCGGACACAACCAATCCACGCACGCTGGGTCATGGGAGGGGATTGAAACCCCCCCCCCCCCCCATTGGCTCAGGTCCGTGGCGACGCCATTCACCGAATGCCTCCTTGCTTAGACGCCCCTGTGGGGACTCTTGTTGTAATTCATGACAACACAACTACATTTTATACGTAACTATAATTGCAAACAGTTACTCCTTTGTTGAATTCTGCAACTTGCAGTGCCCTGTACCACTTATGTTAACTCAGCTTTTGTGCTTAATTTTGAGCACATTAAAAGAGCTCCACATGATAATAATATAATAATAATAATTTATTTACATCTATACAATTAAGTTTGATGGAAGGTGTGAGACTAAAAGCAAGGGACGCTTGACAAAGGTCTCGCATTTTTTACAGTAAACAGCAGCAGCAAACACCATTATATTGAAATAATCTGTGCCCACGAGAGAGTAACACAAAAGAGAGAGAAAGACAAAAACTGTAAAGTAAAAAAGCCATACCAACGCAGAAGGAGAAGAATGGGGGAAGCGCATTTCCACGCGTTTCATTTTGCGGCATAAGTGTTATACAAATCTATGAAGGATGCCAGATTACAAGTACGCACGCAGAGATGTCACTGGCAAGGATTTAGCACAACAAAAATAGAATAACAAATTGGTAATGATATATAAACATAAAGTATGTAATAGCGTCAGTGGACAGCGATTTATCAGATGTGTCAACACTTAAACAGACATAAGGTGCAATATTGGAGAACAGTTTACATGGCAGAGAGACCAATTGCAAATTTAAGTAGATTACTATTAGAAATGTTTCTCAGGAAAATGTTCGTGCCGTGCAGTTCATTTAGAAGAAGCGGTAACTTGTAATTAATCATCTCGTAACTGTAGTTTGTTCATACAGTAGGAAACATCCAAGCTGTCATCTGTCGGAGTGGATACGGAGATTCAAACGGATGCAAGGATGCAAAGCTTGTTATAAACTATAACGATTTAAGTGTATAACAGTTTGTAAGCATGTCGATGGAATATGTCTGTGATCTTATGTTTGTTAAACAGGTGTTTAATAGTAGTTCCATAAGGTATAATAAATGTAATATGAATAATTCTTTTTTGTAGGACAGATATCTGTTTTAAGTTTGTAGTGGTTGTGGTGGCCCACACCAATGGGCAGTAATTTAGATATGAAAAAAAAAGAAATGAGTTATACAAAAGCACTTTTATTTTATACAGGAGTACGTATGTGCGTCGCAATACCAAACCTATAGCTTGGGAAGCTTTCGTGGCGATAGGGTGAATATGTTGGGTCCCAAAGCATGTGTTCTGAAAAATATACTCCTACTGATTTGAAAGACGGAATAATTCCTATAGTTAATTTTCTGAATATTAGGCTAATGGTAAGGTCACATTTGGCAGGGGGGGGGGCGAAAACAGACTGCCTTGAATTCATTAACATTATTATTCAGCACATTTGTGTCGCACCATTCCTCATGTTTTAAAAAAAATTGCTCTCCTGTGTTTCCAGATTCCCCGTCAAAAGTTATGCCCGTCAAAAGATACAGTCGTATCAACAGCATATATTATGAAGCAAGCATTATCATCAATAGTGATGAGATCGTTTATATCTATATCAAAAAGTAGCGGTCCTAGAATGCTGCCTTGTGGCATGCCACAGTTCACATGGTCGATCTAAATCCGCCCATCGAAACAAGTTGTTTACGGGAGGAAAGGTAGCATTTGACTAATTTCAGGGCATGGCCTCTTATTCCATATAGTTAAAATAAAATGTCATCATTTACTTTCTGAAAAGCCTAGGTAAAATCCAGAAAAATTTCGAACACAACATTCTTGTTTCCAAGTACATTCCTGTTTCCAAAGAGCTAAACAGGAAGGGATGGGAGGGGCAAAGAAAATACATCACTCACGCCTCGTGACCTTGAACAATTTTTTCTTTTTTTCAAATACGCAGCTTCTTCAGAGCGTGCACAAGTCGCAGCGATCTCTGTAACGACCAAGTGCACCATGGTCGAATCAACCAATGGCTGATAGATGGCCTTCTAAGAGCGTTTTTTGAGAGTCTTTAGTCATTTGCAGAGACAAAAAAAAATTTTCAGCAGACTTTTATAATTTATTGTGAATTCTAGGTCACGAGCTGCATTAAATATTTGGCTCGCCTGTTCTCGGGAGCAGCTATAATTGATTGTGCAGTGTTTTATGACCATGCTCGAAAAGTGTTGCAGAGCCCCTGGGTGGGGTGGGGGGGGGTGCATCTCGAAAGATATCAATGGTTCCCTTACTCTCCGAGTGTTCGTTTTCTTTGCAAACAAAAGTGCCATTTATATATAGCACAGAATGTTTGTAGAAACAGTCTGTATACATTTTCTTCAGAAGTGACCAAGTTCTAGTTTTCGTTGGCTAGATTTGCACGAAAATTTTATAACATGGCTTGTGCGATTGCTTGAAAGTAGATGTCATACTATCTACGCATGACAACATTTGCTTTGCAAAACAGGTCTAAGCCCATATGATCACTTAAATCCCAGCATACAACTCTTCTCTATGTCATTTGAAGGTTGAGATTAGTTATAAACAAGTCAACTATTGTTAAAAAACTAATGATCGAAACGAGTCCACACGCTTCACACCCAACGGCATGCGTCAGAATAATATTATGGTTTTAGCACAAAATCAGGATTTAACATCCTAAATGGACAGTGCACAGGGACTCTGCTTGACAAATGTAATCTGCCGCTTCACGTCACCGTTCTGCAGGCACCAAAAGGACACACGTTTACGCAAAAGTTGGTAAAATTTGCGCAAGCAAATGAAAGTTAGTAAATTTATTAAACGCTCTGTGGGGGCTGGGGGGAAAGGGAGTAGTTAAATGTGCGATTTTCAGCCAAAGACTTCTTGCGACGCGTATGTCAGGTAGAGGAAACCGTCCTCGTCCCGCTCTTCATTGTAGAGGTCTCCCAGGGTGGCCGACACGGGCGCCATAAGGTTCTGGTTGATGAGCAGGAAGAACGCTTGGCTCGGATGCAACTCCATGCGTCGCCTGCAATGCAGAAACGGCAATGTTGAGAGGCAAGCAGTGCACAGCCTAATTATTTTCACATCGTACTTTTAGGAGCACTGGCACTAAAATTTTATACCTTATTTTTTCTGTTTAAATAAGGAGTCAATGACCCACTCATCAAAGCTATAAATCTAGCCTGCTTGAGTGTGTGACATTTAATTATATGGACACCTTGGCCAGATCAGCACAGAAAATTGTGTGGTGCCATACTCCTTCCTCGGATGTTGTAAAATGCAGGACCCCTTAAAAGTGCACTGCCTGTCAGCCTTTGCTCTCGCATGCACATTCATGAAGGAGGTGCCCCCTTTTTATGTCAAAAAAGGTCACTAAGAAAGTGCTCGTAAGGAGCGTGGCAGCCAACACAAACTCGCGATGCAGGTGGATAATTGTTGTTTACGTTCAATGCAAGCTGCTGTCAATGTCTAGAGGTGGTGTGCTTCATCCTGCAGTTGCACGGCATTTGCTTTAAAATTCCTTGAAGGGAAGCCGACGAGGCTTTAGAATTCCATAAAAATTTGTGGTTAGCAAGGCCCAACATTATTGTCAACAATGTCATCATTTTTTTTCGCAGATTTTGCAGCAGGAGCTTTAGAACATGTGAACGAAAAGTTTGTTTTGCTGCACCCACACAAGTGTGCCGAAAGTGTGGGCGTAGAAACGGTACGTCATCTCTAGCTCCTTTGGCAGAGCCACGCTGGGCCGATGGAATTTTCTCGCCACCCAGTGGTCCCAATCGCGCGAGAGGACTATTAATGCGACGAAGGCTCAAGCAAGCCTAACAAAGCTGAGTTATGCAGCTGGAATACAATATTTGAAATAATGATGTCAAAACGATAATAATGATGTCCCCTATACTTTCCAGGGCATGATTGTCTGTTGGATCTCATTAATACTGTGTCTAACTAAGAAAACAAGCCCTTAAATGCCCTTAAACAAGCCCTTTCTTCCTTTTCTCATACCGAAAGTCTCACTCTGGCAGACTTGGCGCCTTCTGGTAGTATACAAGGGATTACTGGTCAGCTGCCAGTCCGTAATAAGTTCCGTGCAACATGACGCCAAGCAGGCAAATAACAAGTTTTTGATGAAGCATCACACAGAAGGAAACGCAAACACACACACGCATAAAGGACGCAAACACAGTGCTTGTGTTTACGTCCTTTAATTATGTGTGTGTTTTCTTTAGTGTGCTGCTTCATCAAAAGACTATGGTTAGCCAATAAGCCCATCAGTACATATTAAAGAAAGTGTTCCACACTTGCTGCCATGGCTACTGGCGGCGCTGACTGATGCTCCCACGTTATACGTACACATATACCCCTTAAAGTGAACGAGGAGGATAGCCGCCGTGGTATCGGCATCAGACCCTTTATTCGAAGGTTGCAGGTTCGGTCCCTGCACAGGGTAAGTTATTTTTTTCGTCCACTTTCCTTTTTTCACATATACATTACATTTACTTCTAATATTGTCCCCTATACATTCCTTGGCACGATTGTCTGTTAGGTCTCATTAATACTGTGCCCAACAAAGAAAACGAGCCATTAGGTGTACGCTCCATTCCTACAAACAGCCAAGCACTACCTGAACAAGCATCTCTCGTATCTTTAACTGCAGCCTCTGTGGCTAACTCGCGTTGTGCCGTTGCTGAAGCAGACTGAAGACGCCACACTACTTGAGCAGTGCTGCTGACGCAGATAACCAGGACCACCGAGGATCTCAAAGCGTTAGCTCAGCATATCAAGAAGCCCCGTGGCTTCCGTTTCTCGCCAAAAAGTGCTAAGTGCATTCACATTTGAGAGCTCTGGCATCGCTTTTCGAATTCAGCAGGGGTCAAACTGTCTTTACAGGCTCCAAAGTCTCTCTCTCTCTTTTTTTTTGTGTGCCCCAGCTTCCCTTTAAATATGTTTTCAAGTTATATCGGCCAATGACATTTTGCAGATGATGCTTGCGTGTCCACAAAAATCCATGCCACAAGTTGTATTGCCTTCAGAATTTTATGTCAGTACTAGTTAAGCAACACTGAAGGAGAAAACTGACCATTTTTGCATAAGATGCAATTACTTTTATGCCACAAAAAATGGACCCCCTGTGCTGCCCTGCCATGAGCAATGCCACGACGCTTTAAGAGCCTGCTTTTCCACTCGTCGCTGCGAAGGCAGCACTGGTTGTCAGTGTGAACGCCTCTTACTGCATGATATGCATAGAATCAAATGTGAATGCATGTATAATGTAAAAACAACCCTATGAAGTAATATGTAATGTGGCATTAAAGAGACATTAAGATTAGACAATAAATCCATTTAAAAGAATAATTCATTATTTGAAAAATGAGTTGTTTATTTCACCATCATATTTTTAGCAATAGACAAAAAAAAAGTTTCATTTTGAAGTATGTCTCTCATAACATAGCAACGTCATGGATCTCGACGTGCTTAGGCTATGTTGGCCCAAGAATACTTCCAGCAACTTGGTATGATAAGTCCATCAGATGAATGATGGACTTCATGTTTACCAATATCTTTGCTCTCTGGGCTCCTTACTCTGTGAAAAACCTAGGAAAACATCTTGGCTCTGCCTACTGCCCCACTGTCCCATCCAAGTGTAATTTGCATAAATTGTCCACCCAAGTACTTCATTTTCATGGTGTCAAGCACTTCTTGAGTGTTTCAGATAGTGCGATTTTCCATAAAGACAACAAATGAAAGAAGTTTGTTTTGCTGGTCCTAGGCTCAAAGTTTGAACATAAAGGTAAATTTTGTCAGGAACTACAAAACATCGCCGCTCCGCCAAACGTAATGTTTCACGCAATAACGAGAAATTTGATTGCTGATATGTGTAGTACTTATATAAGGCAAGAAAAAAATAATTACTGCTTGAACAGCTATTTTTCACAGGTGAAGTGCAGATTCGCAGCATTTGGTGCGTCGAGCTGGCATTTTGCTAAGGCAGTCAGTGAGTACTTCAAAGAGGTGGCGCCACCTGCATTTTCTTGTTGCACATTTTATTGCTCACCCAGCTTCCTCTCACTGCAAAAGTGAAGCCTTTGGATTTGTGAAAGGGTTATTTTGTTAACACGAGAAAAAATAACTTTTTCTCATCAGCTTATTTTTAGATAAAAACAGAATATATGTACATCATTTCAAATGCCTTCTTGAATGGTGCCGACGTTCCACACAAGATATGTCCCATATTTCGAGTAATTCACTATGGCGATAACTTCTACAGAAGTTATCAGCGGTACGAGCAATTCTATGTCTAGTATTTGTTGTTGTTTGAAAACAATGCATCTAAAATAATTCTGCAACTTAGAACTTACACATGATTGAGTCAGTGTCTTAGTTTAGCTAATTCTAGTTATGGCAGAAACGAACAATAAAAAAAAAACAGTATAACAAGCCAAGAACGGCCTAATGAACACCTTCAGACGTATTACTGAAGTAAAACTGATGTCTACAGAGCATTACAATGCATTCTCGAAAATATACTCCCAATAAATGGTACAATAAGTGTGCCAGATTCTCAATGGGCACCTCATTACAAAGGTGTGCGTTTGTAAGAAATGTTCATGAAATCTTATAAGACCCGTCACGTTTGCTTGCTCCTGCCTGGCGAATAGTCAGCTGAGGCAGAGCGAGCGTCTGACGCATGCAGAGAAATAATATTCAGCTGAAATGTTCACACGAGCGTCGACTACAAATCACCAGCGCTTTCATATATGTTCAAGACGCGCAACATGGCTTCTTCCTTTATTTATCGCTACTTTATACCTTTCAGTTTGTTTACACACATCAACGAAAACCGGAAATGAAAATGCGACGCAAGCTGCGTCACAATAGTAGGACTTCTCCTTAGCTGCACCCACGCAAGACACTCTAGCGACGACATGCTGTCACACTTGACGTGCCAATGGTGTTGACATGCGGCCTCGTACCTGATTATCCTCACCAGCTCGGCCATTGTGATGTGGTCGGGAACCAAGAACTTCGTTTTGTCGAGAACGGGCAGCAATTTTTCACCCGGGTAACGCTCTATGATGATCTGTAGGCAAGCAAAAACATTCACGCGACACAAAACACTCGTTGCGTAATCCGTACGCTGTGCAACAAATGTAGATTTATAGTAACGTTAATACGGCGTCATGTCGTTCAACTTACGGGGACTTTGGACGGGTGTTCCTCGCGTATTGCGTCGACATCCTTCTTGCGTTGAACTGCGTCCAAAAAACGACGTTAATTTAGCGAAACTACGCAATAAACGGAGACTCGTGTCAGGTGCAGCGAAGCATGGCCAGGTAAGGCGAAACATCGAGCTGAAATGGGCGACTTCGAAAGCGAATTAACGACTGCATCTCAAAGAGACGCTCACAAAGGCAAGCCACATATCGAAACCTAGAACGCGTTGTCGCGGGTACAGCGCGTCCCTGCGAATTACGCCACGCACTTCGTTGTAAAAAACAGCGCGGAAAGCATGCGGCGAGTGTTGCCTAAAAGAGGCTGCCTAAGCAACGCGAGCAAAAGCTCCGCGTGGACTGCAGTTTTAGCATTTGTTGTCAAGCGCCCAGCTGATGCGATGGAAAAGGCTGACTCACTGAAATTGCGCCGATCCTTGAACATCCTAGATTTGTTCCTGTCGTTTCCACTTTCCAGGAAACCACTCATTGTCGGTGTCCAAACACCCCGACGGCGAATTTTGTTACCAGCGAAGTAGTTCCGCGCAACTGATTCCTAAATGGACCAAGTGCAACGGGTGCAACCTCCTGCCAACTGCTTCGCTCGCGCACAGGACACCTACCAGCACTACTAGCGAAAACAAAGAAAACAGCAACCCTTGCAACGGTGAAAATAACGTTTGTTATTACGACGGCAGACGTCGCCTGAATTTATTGATGATGATAATGCCTGAACGCGCGTAGCGTCTTCGCGTTAAAATATTTCGTTCGACATTTATGCGCAAAGTTGCAGCAGAGCTTCCTACAGCTGCATGCATGAACGCAATTTGTGAAGAAAAAAAAAGACGTTAGTGCCTTCAAAACTTTTTTCTTGAGTAGTTAGAAAATGTGGGTTCATGTATAGCCTTTGAGACCTGTATTTAAAAATCACTTTACATACCATTATTTTTAAAGTACGGTGAACATAAATGTGGAGTGTATTATCACCAAAAAGTGAATTAAAAGTTCCGTAGAACATTTGTTTGACACCTCGGATTTAAATTTGAAGCCTACGGTGGTTTTATCAGACTTCCAAATTACTTCCTGTGCACCCAACAAGCGAAACCATAGCCTTCAAGATTTGCACAAAAATGTAGTCGCGCGGCATTTGGTCGTTGCCCATTTCGTTGACATTGCAATGTAGAGCATTACAAGTTTTTACAAATTTACAAGCGCTTGAGCCTAAGCTTTATTGTGTAAATTAGAGGATTATACACATAAACATTTCAATAATCTAATTTTTTACACCACTGTAGCGTACCGTGCAGTGACGCCCGCAACGCTACGCCCGTTAGCTTGGCGTACGGTAAATCTTTATACCAGCTGCCACCTCGGCTGATGAAGTGCTTAATGTTCATGACCTTGAAGTATGCGAAAACTGGGGAGAAAGTCGATAATCCATGTGGGTGTGTGAGACGTGAGCGAGGGATCGGGGGGTGTGAGGAAAGCGGGCGGAAAGATAACTTGTCGATGGCAGGGACCCAACCAGCGACTTTCGAATAACGAAGGTGCACGTCTGCGTTTCATTGTGTAATTTAGTGAAAAGTGGTGAGCCCCCCCCCCCCCCTCCTAACCCTGTTCTATTTTGTGGCAAGTGGTCAAGGAGACCCACGCATCACCCTCTCTACCGAAGACATGCGGGGATGGTGGCAAAGACACAGAAGACAGGTTACGATTCTTCTTTGCTAAGAAGAATAGGTGCAAACCTGTACTACAGGTACTAGTACACTGTACTACAGGGTCGCGTCTCTGGGTGCGTGCTCGCGACGGTATGTAGTATTCTCCCTGCGAGTGCATCTCCCCCGAGCTGTTCTTGTTGGGGTCAGTGGCAGGTCAACTATGCGGCTCCATGTTTTCCCCCGGAGAGTCATAGAACTTTTGTGTTGATGACCTCTCCACCGCGCTTCCTGCGTGCTTATTCGCGGCTAGGATTTGCTTGTAGAGAGGCGTTCAGGTGCCGTCCACCCCCAGCCATCAGTAAATGCATAGTCGTAAAGGCAAAACAAACAACAAAAACAACAAAATTACGCTTCGCTTCGAAGACACCGACAAAACAGCGAGTTCTCCTCGTGAGACTTACACAAACACATTCGTTATTTAAACGTGCTTGCGCTGTTAACATTTCGGGATTCATTTTTTTTTGCGTTTTGTAAGTCTTCCAGATATATGTTGTATACCTGTTCTTTATTAAAAACTTTGTTACAGGTGGTAGTGTAATATCAAAGTAGAACTTAGCGCGCAGAACAGGGACGAAGTAGGAACCACATGGGCACAACGCAATTCGTGTGGTTCCTTGGTAGTATAGTCTTATTGCATGAGATGCTTCGCTTAGTCCGATATGTCGTATCGCGGCTCTTAATTAAGCACTCTTTAAGCTTACCGAGCATCACGTGATAGCGGTGTGACTATGTGGAATCCAGAAACGTTGCTATGTGATAACGCGCACGCCATTTGTTGGACTAAAGGCCTGACCACACGTAAGCGCTTCAGCGCGTCAGCGCGCGGCTTTGTGACGCGGTGTCCGGCCCTCTTCCCGTGGAGAGAAGGCACGGCGCCGCGTCAAGAAGCCGCGCGCTGACGCACTGCAGCGCTTACGTGTGGTCAGGCCTTGAATGGACTGACAACTGATTTTGCTCGACCTATTTTTCGACGGCGTGACATAAAGTGTACTTCCAGAGCTACTGTATATGTGTCTTACTACAGGAGCACTATGTACTGCAGGCGCCCTTATGATGACGATAGTCTGATAGGCACCACAAATTTGTGTGGTACATGCCCGTTTGTTGGGCTAATAGTTGTCTTCTATCATCTTAAGTGAACCGGTGATAATTAGCGGGACTTCATTGATTTCTGTGGCTCATAACCGTGCCCACAAGCGCTACCACAGATCCCGCAAATGAAAGGCTAGGCCAATAAAAGCATCACTGTTAATAGGTGCCTCTCAAGTGTTCTGTTTGAAAGAAGTAAAGAAAACAAAGAGGGAGAAGGAATTAAAGGAGGTTTTGGCCAATAGGCGAATAATTCGCGGCGATAACGCTGTATTAGACAGCTGTAACAGGTTCGTAGTTACAAGCTGCGCACGTTTGTTAAACTTGACAATACATCACCCATAACCCCCGCCGCCTTACTTTTTTTTACCCTTGTAAACAGAGGTGGCCTTCGCCAGAGAACGACGACAATTCCACCATCTTATTTTTACATCTAAGAAAAAAAAAACGACTCGTACATTCATTCAAGGCATATATCACAGTTAACATCAGTTCGTCAATTGATTTTCGTGTAGTGTCACGAAAATAAATTTTCGCACAAGCAAACGGGAACTGATTTCGCTCAACGACCTTGCGAACACTATAGCTGTCAAAACACGTGGAACAGGCTGAATTGAGTGCGCTTGAATCGCTCGCTGGCTTTTGTGCCGACCGTTTGTGCCCCCGCGATCTTCGATACAGTGCACCTCTGGCCGACTAGCTCGCCCTATGCCATCTCCTGACGCCGCACCGACAAGAGCTCTCGCTGAGTGGTGTCCCGTCCTCGGACTTCTGCGACCGTGTCCATCTTTCATATCTTCTCCTTACTTCTGGATGAGGCTGTCCCTGCGCCTCTCTCTATTTCGATACCGTTAATTCCTCTCTATCCTTTTAATCCCTGCTTACCCCCATCCCACGTGAGCTACTGTTGAGGTGTTTTCCCCCTGAGAGACAGTTACGGGGCTCACTTTTAGCTTCTTTTCATTTAAGAATCACCCCCCCCTCCCCCAGATGGAACGCGCGCGCTGATGCGACCTCGCCGCAGCGAATCCGCAGAATTTTGAGATAACGCGATTTAAAATGAACCGCGTGAAAGAGCAAAGCACAGGTAGTGAGCAGTCATATCTGTCCACTCAGCTTTTGCGTATGCCGAAGATTAAAGCGTTAGCCGCTGTAACGAATGGGAAGTACGGACTGCTTAGGGACGATCACAAAAATTGTGGAGGTATTTTGTCCCAGAACCACGATATATATGACTATGAGTGATGCCGTAGTGGAGAGATCCAGGAATTTAGACCATCTGGGGTTTTTTAACGTGCACGTAAACTTCGTCAACAGCGGTAGTTGCCTGAATTGTGTAGCGTGAGCTACACTGGTCGAGGTTAAGCAGTTTCGCGTGACTTATTGAAAGCCATGCTGCGCATGCCCGAGGAGCAGTGACGTCACACGGCGTACAGGTGGCGCGCCGTGGAGAAGGCCTGGAAACTCCTGGAGTGACGTGGCACTAGTGGGCTCGCGCTTAATTGGCTCGCGTGACCTAGCTCGCTGGTGCGTCCATCAATCTGTCCGCATCTGTCCGTCCGTCACGAAGGAAGGAAAAACTAAGGAGAGGCCGCGACGTCACATTTGTGAAGCCGCCACATAGATGGATGGATGGATGGATGAATGGATTGATATGTCTGTACTCTTTAGATAGGGCGGCGGCTAGCGCCACCTAGCCGTAATACTTAGTGAACAAAAACTAGATTTATTTTTTAGCCTTTAAACATTGCAGTTAAAGACTGGCATTTGCAGTGAAGGATTTAATTTTCACTCGTGCATTGATTGTAGCCAACAATCAGATAACCTCCTTCTAGTTATTTCTACCCTCTTAAAGTCTAATTTGCCCTCCTTGTCCCTAAACCCCACTGCTTTGAAAAACTCTGCGCCATCATCCTGAACTATAAGGTTTATCTGCTTCTCTGCCAAACGAAGTGTTTATCTGCTTCTACATTAGGAGCAGATTAACACTTCGTGATTTCCGCCACGCCGCTATAAACCCTTTTACTGAAGGCTCCCTGGGCGCCACCATAAGCCTCTCTGGGCTGTTAACATGCGCGACCCCCAAAAAACGCAGGGTCGAAGCTGTGACGTCAGCTTTTGTATACTCCCGCGCAACAGCCCAGAAAGAAGGGGACCCTCCTCTCCGCTAAAAACGTCTATTCGAAGCGGCGCCGGCGGCGAGTGCTGCTTCTTTTGTGTGTGTGTGTTTTTTTTAAGGAAAACGGTGCAATGCCCAGCTGCTGTGCATACTCGGTGCGAATCGCGTGTACTGCCGGATGTGTCACTTTTCGCGAACGTACGTTCACCTCACTGCTGATCAATAATGCACGGTATTTGCACGCGGAGCTCTCAGTTGTACGCTCCGTCGGTTCTTACTCATTGTGTCAACTGAGAACACACGCGAACTTTTGTTTTTGGTATTGTAGACATCGCTTCTCGTTTTTAGAAGTTGTGTCGTTCATAGGGAAGGGCAATAAACTTTTCTTGTTGTCAGACTAAGTGTGCACGTGTGCGCGCTCGCTGCGTGTTAGTGATGTGCGCACTGGAATTACACATTTAACGCGCACGATCGCGTGAACAATACCGCGGTGTCTCCTTTTCGACGTGAAGTCACGTCAAGTACTAGGTTGGCGTTGCACGGAATAGCTACGAAGCAAGCTCTTAAAATCGTGCATTGCCACACTGACACCATATACGAGCACAGACCTGCTGATTGGTCCCTAGATCGGGAAATCTGGCTACGAGAAAGGAAAAAAAAAAATGCCTTATGGTGGTCAGAACGCGTTAGTCACTGCCGGGTGGGTTCGAATACGATGTTGCAGGGGCTGAATAATTTTGATTACGGCACGTACTGGTGCGTTCTGTGCTGTTACACACACACACACACAAAAACACTCCACGATGTATTTCAGCACGCCGCGCTCGGGCCTGCCACGCACGAACATGACGATAGGTCTAGCTAACGCCGACTAAATTTCAAGGCCGAAAGGCTGCCGCAGTGACGTCAGAGGGTGGGGGCCCAGTTACGCCGCGAACGCGGCGGAAAGCCTGTGTTTCGTTCACGTTTTAGGAGAACCAACGCTCCCGCTCTCGCAGCTGCTGCGGCTAGATTGGGCCGAATAAAAGATGTGGAAAAAAAAAAAGTCTTACTGAGCATGCTCAGTTGGGCAACTGGGCCCCCAGCCTCTGACGTCACTGCGGCAGCCTTTCGGCCTTGAAATTTAGTCGGCGTTGTTCTAGCGCGAGAACAGAACGACGTCACAGAGGCAAGAAGGACACGAAGGCCACTTCTTGTATGTGTGTCGTCGTTCTGTTCTCGCGCTATAACTATCGTCATGTCATACCAACTAGCCCAATCTGGCACACTTTTTAGCGCACGAACAGTTTGGGAAACGTGCGCTCGCACTGTTTTACTGCATGCAAACCACACAATACGCTGTAGAAGCGAACTAGTGCAGAAAGAACACCGCGGAGCGTCTGCTGTTTGCGCCATACCGGTTCGTTTGCCTCATAAATTTGACGTCACTTCCGCCACGCTTGTCACAATGCATTGGGATGCGATAGGGCCTCTCCTTAGTATATTTACTTCCTCCATGCCGTCCGTGCATCCTTCCGACTATACGCCTGTCTGTCTGTCTGTCTGTCTGTCTGTCTGTCTGTCTGTCTGTCTGTCTGTCTGTCTGTCTGTCTGTCTGTCTGTCTGTCTGTCTGTCTGTCTGTCTGTCTGTCTGTCTGTCTGTCTGTCCATCCATCCGTCCGTAGCCACATGGTCCCTGGTTGCGTTGCCCGCTGTGCTTGGTTAGGAAGCCTGCAGGTGCACGCCGGCTGGTGCTCTTGGTGGTGGTTCCTCGCCGACGCGGGCGTTCGTGCATGGCTTCATTGAACAGCGCAAAAAGGCAAAGACGCGAGAAGAAGGACCACGCAGGACAAGCGCTGAACCAATGCCTCAAAAAAAAAAAAAAAAACTATGCATGGAACGTCGCTCTCTTTTCAAATGGGAGCCTCTTGCAAGCACGAAATCCGAGGCCATGCCTTCTAGTCTGTGTTGCGACCGGCCGCCGCGTGAGGCCGCTCGCCTCCGTACCACTCAGTCACGTGACATTCCGTTATGTCACCTGACATGATGGCTGCTCGAAGGCAACTGTGAGAGCATTGCTGTGAGAGCAGCGGGTTGCCGTCAGGGACGCTCGCCTTCGTACCGAAGGAGGAGGGTAAAATCAAAGGGTTAAACAGGGCGCTCGCGGCTCACGTTCCAGGCATAATTTTTTTAGGAGGCGTTGGCTGGACTAACAACTGCCGGATTTATTGAGCAGAAAAGAATAAATACATGTAGTCCGACTGCGAGCGCATCATCACATTACAGATAATTGTCACTTCTTCCGACCAGGCTGAATTCTCAGTCTTGAAGACAGATAGATGGGGCGAAAAGCTACCATGATTTCACGTGACCTTTAGTCAACGTGCCTGAAGATGACATGCTTGAAACAACGATTTACAACCACAGGAGCGACAGCACTAGTCTATATATATATATATATATATATATATATATATATATATATATATATATATATATATATATATATATATATATATATATATATATATATATATATACGCAACCAAAATGTTGCGCAACCAAAATGTTGCAACCAAAATGTTGCAACCAAAATGTTGCAACCAAAATGTTGCAACCAAAATGTGCCTTCACGCAACCAAAATGTTGCGTGAAGGCACAAGGGAAACTAGGCGTTTTAAAATATATTTACACAGCGCCAACGCGCAAGCCAAGATGGCGAACAAGAGAGAGCGCGCGCACCGCCAAGTCACCTCGTCTTCCTCGGTGCCTATCTCACTGTTTAAGTGGGGCATTGTCTCGTAACAATATATATATATAGTACTGATTGGTGCGTGTCATAACTGGCACCTGCCTTAATTTTGAAACTTCAGTTAGGAAACTGTAACGGACTTTCAGGTATCCGGCCGTGACAGATGTTCGCCTATAGCGTTAATCAATGTCGGCTACTCGTGGTTCATAGTATATTGCCTGAGCATGCTGTTCCGCACCCAAGATATTTTCCCTTGATCGATGTTAACGTTGCAATCAATCAATCAATCAATCGATCGATCAATCAATCAATCAATCAATCAATCAATCAATCAATCAATCAATCAATCAATAACCCCAAACCAGGATATCCAACCTTTTAAATCTGGGTTATAGCTGCCACAGCTTCTCCTCACCTCCATATATGCCATTCGTCTCATGAAAGAATCGGAGCAAGGACACATAACAAAGACACGGAAACACAAAACACAGGTACCACATTAATAGAAAATTGACGAGAAGCAGAATACTGCTCCAAACGCGCACGCAAGTAAACATCCTGCAGGCTACAGGAAGCGCTGCACAAAGATAAGAGGGTTATAATGTGAAAGGATCATGTCTACTGATGGTACTCAATACGAGCTGTACAATAATAAACCTTCAGCCTGCGACCCCGCTCATTCAATTCGAAGTCGGGAAAAAGAGCTATTGCTTCACTCTGCCTGGGGTCGGCGCTCAAGAGATCTACAGTGAACACAACATGGAGGCCGCTGCTGAAAGACTCCTGATTAGGCTCACTAAAATGGGCTACCCTCGTTATGTGCTGTGGTGATGAGCCGGTAAGGTCAGGAGGCCAAATTCTTGAGTTGTGTGTACAAAATGAGCCACAATTTTAAACAAGTGGCCATTAGGTATATACGGTGCATACCTATCGTGTTTTCTGCTTCCATTCTGAGACTATAGTGTCCCCGCATCATGAGCAGCCACTCTAAAGTTACACCACGTAAGACATGCCATGGCCGCGTTGCGCCACCGGGGGTGGTGATTCCCCTGGAACTGGTCGCTGCGTCGGATACTGAATGATGGAGCCCGCGAATAATTTGAACAATGACACGAACGCGCATCTTTCCGCGAAGTGCAAACACAGTTCATGCGTACCATGATTTCACAATATACAGGTCCTGACTTTACCGAAGAAAGGACAGCACGGGAGCTTTTAGAAGCTTCCTAAAAGAGAACAGTATGGCAATTGTGTAAGTCAGACTATATAGTCAGACGTCCGTTGTCTTGCTTGTTCCAGAACGTATACAGTTTCTCTTGTTCGGCGAGTTCGGTTGGTTTGTTAACTCTGCCTGGCGCCCCCTGCAGCCAAATGAAAATTGTTGTCGGGCTAGTTAGTGGATAGTTATAATACAGGAAAGTGGCGTAACACGGGACAAGAGACAGACGAGATCGCTTGTAGCTGTTCTCTCGTCTCCGTCTTTGTCTCGTGTTGCGCCACTTTCTTACATTATATAGCCCACTGTATTATAGCCTTCCGAATGTCACTTGCGTGACTGCTTGTTTGAAACATTACGTATTCTGTTCTTTTTTTTTTCTTCTGAAGAGCTTCTTGCTGGACGTGCGTATGTGTGATGGGAATCGTTGCACATTCAAGTGGACGAACATATATGAGAGAAAAAGAGTTTGCGCTCTTTCCGTTCACACTCTTCTTGCCTCTTGAATTCGTTTGATAAAATGCGCAGCAATTCCCATGACAGATATTGTTTTTCTCGCCAAAATTTTTTTTACATTCCTGAGTAGCGCCTGCGTTGTGTGTTTTCGTGTATTAGCTTTGTGTTATGCGATATACACCATAAGTATAAGCATGCCCAACACCAAGTCCTTATGTACGCAAACACAAATCAGACTGCGCATGTTCATCGCTCCTCGCTATAGCGTTAAAAGCCAGGGAGAGAGAGAGAAAGAAAGAGAGATAGAGATATATGTTTCTCGTGTAACAAGACTCAGCACAGGTCTTTGTTTTATTGGCTGGAACTTCCGAGAACGTTTCCCCACTCCAGAGGTCTAAATGTGCTTGTTGGTGCTGATATGTTATAGGTACAAGTTTATTATATCACATTTAGCCCTACAGTTACAAAATAACACTTTGTATGTAGAACAACAACGATTCCAAATATATAACAGAAACAGATGTTAACTATTTACGCGACTAGTCTATTTAATATTAGCTGGCCTCTTACACGTAAGACAAGACTTAATCTACATTAGTGTCGTGCAAGTATTTGAAAACTTCGAATAATGAATCCAATAGCGTCCAATTCGATTCGATACACGAATGAAACAGCGCATATTCGAAGCACCGAAAATTTTCAAATGATTTTTCACTACTGATCACTGACGGGAAAACCTTCGAAACGAAATGATGGATCAGAGAGGGGTAGATATGTGGGGTTTAACGTCCGAAAACCACCCTATGATTATGAGAGGCGCCGTAGTGGAGGGCTCCGGAAATTTCTACCACCTGGGGTTCTTTAACGTGCACTCAAATCTGTATCAAAAAGGGGTAATATTGCTTGTTTTAAACACTGTGCATTGCGTGGGCCAGTTCATGTGTTCATATTGTGATATATACGGCTTCATTCGGCTTCAAAAGTGTAATTTTTGCAAACGTCTAGACGAATGACAACAGGGGAAAGTGTTGTGCCTGAGTAAGTTTTTTTTTGTTTTTTGCAGGTACAGTATTCCGCAATGATGGTTAGCGGTTTATCTGTTTCTTTATATCTATTGAGCCGTATGTGTGGTGAATGCAGTTCAACATTGCTTAACTTTTGTTTCAATTTTATTTACATGTTATAGAGTAGTATCACCTTAAATACGGGCCTGTATTTCAACCTACATTTACAGAATACCTCACAGCCTCTAGTCGTCGCGTTATGCTGACCTCAGCTGCTGACCCCAGTTTTCATGATTGTGTTATGTTTGGATTATTGATTAAATGGGTAATTCTATTTTGTTAATGTTCTGAATATTTGGTTCAAATTGAATGCTTTAAAATAGTAGGGTTCCTTTGAAAATGGCTACTTTACTACGCTAAAACTATTCGAACAGTATTTGAGCCTGTAATCGTATTCGATTAGGTGTCGTCGCTATTCGATTCGTATTCAATTCGACTCGAAAGTGCAAGTTTTCGCCCACGCCTCATCTACATGCAATGCACCAAAGTTCAGTACTTGTTCCTCATAAAACTTCTCCACACAGCTTGCCCCACGCAAAAACACCTTTTTTTTTTTGAGACAAAGTATGAACTGAGCGATAATCGAGCCCGATACAAGCCCGCCACTTTGAACACCGGGCCCGTCCTTAAGCCCGGAGCTTCAGACCCGAACCAGGCTCGGGCTCCCCGAGAAAAACAAAAACACTTTACCCCTAACTCGGGTCGGGATGGTATCGGATTTTGGGGTAGGTTCGAGTCCATGCACTGCTCTAGCCGTAAAAATAATTTTCGCTAACGCAACCAAGCACGTCCTCTGTGATTACCTCACCGCCGCTGTCTCGGAGCCCATGTTAGTAAAACGGTTCTCACGAGCGTTCGGGCAACAGATGGCGACACTTGCTCGCAAATACGGGGAAAGAAGAAGGGAGGGAGATGTTGAAGGGGGGCGTCGCGATTGTGTCGCCGTGGTGGGAAATCGTCTGCTAGCGGCAAAAGTGCGGCGGACTTTGTACCGTGTCGTCGATGGAGTCGGTGGCAGCGCTCTAAACGTCGTCCTAAGGTCGGACTTGGACGACCCGACACTGTGCCCCGAGGGCATCGGGAGTGACGTCATCCGTGGTGGTCCACTACAGTGCCCCCCTAACTGTGCAGCCGGGAGGTAAGTCGTTTCTCTCGGAGTTTAGTTTTCGGGCGTGTGCGGATCACCGCTCAACTTGTCGCGCGTGTTAGGGTAGGTTTTGAGCGCACTTGCAAATTTTTCGAGGAAGACGCCGCAACAAGCCAGAACTTCGTCCGGCATAGCTCCAATCACTGGGCGTAACACGGCCGCAAAAATTTTTTTTAGGAGACTGTTAATCAAAAGAAAAGGAAAACAGAGATCGGAATTGTTTTTCTGGCTTAGGAGCCGGGACTGCGAACTTAAGATCGACGCAGTTACATCCGACCAGTAGCCTTTGAAATTTACTCACCGCTTCAAATTTTCTTGGATACGTGCTTTATTTTCTCTTTTTAAAGAAATTAAGATCTAAGCCTAATAAGTATTTCTCTTCTACAAATTTGTGACCGTTTATGAAATATGTAAATTTAAATGATTGACAGGACACTCGCATCCCACCAAACGCGCATTGTGCAGCCTAGCTATAAAACAGAAAATCAATAGCATTCAGGTCAGCCCACATTCAGCGTTAATTTTCTTGTTTTCATTAATACGCTCCCGATATATCGCTTGACGCCCCTCGCCAAATGTTGTGTGAGGATACATTTTTTTTGTGGTGGCGAGCTACACGCGCAGCAATCACGTGATCTTATAAAGCGCACAATAACGCCAGCAGTTTTTTTCTCACGATAACAATATTTTCGAAACAATAAAGCAGAGGGTAATATAAAATTTATAATTCTCCAAAAAATACTCAGCAACAGGAGCATTTGTGATGCAGTGTGCGATTTCCTACGTGAGACGAAATTACTTGAATGGTAATATTATCTAAATCAAACTCATTCTTCTACAACGTTATTATTTTTTCTCTGTTCTTGTTTTTTTGTGACTTAAACTAATGAGTTATTTCGAAAACTATATATTGCTAAACATTTAGAGATTTTAAACAAATTCGTTTTTATAACAAGGTACCGCCAGTTTCATTGCCGATTCGTTATAATGGGTGGCGCCAGTTTAACAAGGGTCAACCAACCAACCTAGAATTCTGAATTAAAAAAAAAAAAAACGTAGTGCTTGCATGCACGGGCTTCGGTGCGGTATTGAAATGAAAGGTGGTCAGTTGATACAGTCTTACGTATGCAAGTAGCTACCGTAGTTATTTCCTTTCGTATTTCATTCTTTAAAGCTGTGACGCTGTTGCGAAGCCGTGTAAAAAAAGGTCGACGGTTTGATTTATGGCAGCGCTGGTCAAATTCGAATGCACGGTGAAGGAAAAAAAAAAAAAGAGAAAGCGTTCGTCTACTGTGAATTCATGTGAATACGTCGAATAATCTCAGTTGGTTGAAATTTTCCACCCGCACTCATCTTGTAATCCAAGTCAAACCTAAACACGGTCATTGCAATTGCTGCACCTTTCTTGGTACTGAATTACGGCGCTGTAAAGGGCACACAGACAGCACCCGTTTGACTTCTTATAGAAACTGTAACAAAAAATCTTCGCGATCACGTGATTCTCTCCCCCTCTTCCCCACACTCCCCCCCCCCCCCCTAATCGCTTCTCGCAGGCTCCCGCGCAATACCACATGAACGTGAAATCGGTGAAATTGCCCAACGGTTGAGGCCGGCGTTGCTTGTTCCGGCCTGATGGCAGTGAAACCCTGTGTTTAGAAAGAGTAATTGACAATTTTGAGTACTAGGTACTCTACTATGGGAGAGCATGAAGCCGTCCCGTGCGAAGCCAGAGGAAATAACTCAAGTGTATAGCGCCTGTTTAGAAATTTTTTTTTTAAAGTTTATTCTCTCATGGGACGTAACAAACCTAAGGGACAAGCGTCAGTATAACAGGCACAATAACAAACAAAAGACAAAGCACAACATACATTACACATTTAAACAAAAGTGTGCAAGTCCGTAGGATGTCCATAGTTCATTGTACTAATAACTGTACATACACTACATAAATGCACTAATCACAATATGGACAATGTACATGATGAAATATGTACAGAATTTACAAGACTTGGTGAAGCTACTGCTGGAGCTGGGGGGGGGGGGGGGGTTGATAAAGTGGGTAACGATTTAGAGTACTTGGTACTCTACTATGGGAGAGCTTAAAGCCGTCCCCATTCTCCAGAACTTCAAATTGTTTCCAAATCTGCTGGAGCTGACAAATTCTACGCATGCTCAACGAGTGAACCGACGATGAGACGAAGCAGTGCGCATCGAATCCACGATGATTCGTGGCCTTCTATCTTGTTCTGGTTAACAGCCTTTTATATTCTTTCTTGTTAACCTTTTGTCTTGTCACATGTCTTGATTTATGGGTGAATAATGTCGGTGTTCTTCCGTTGTTGCGTCCTTTTATCTTGTTTGTTCTGGTTAATAGCCTTTCGATAACCTTTTTCGTTGTTCACAGACGCTTTTGGTTTCCCCATCTGCTGTACACGCCGGGCGGCGATTTATGGACGGAGGGACATTGTGCGGCGTTAAGGTGCTTCGCCCTTGAAATCGCGTGCCCTAGCTGTCCCGCGCGGTAGCCAGGTAGCCATTAAATCAATCCTGTTGCGTCGGGCGATATGCCAATCTATGTTCGGAAACTTTCCACGCACCGATACAGGTTCAAAGCGACGGGTGGCCGTTACAGCGCTAGGGTCGCGTAATTACTATTATGAAGCACATTTCGAACATTGTCAACTACCTGCCCGAAATTGCGAACAGTCCGTGCGAACATCGGTGTCTCTAGTTAATGTGCTTGCTTTTATTTTTTGGCACGAATCTGCCTGGAAGTATTGCAAAGACGAGGAAGCGTTCCGTGCAGAAGCAGTGTGACTTACAGTGTGTTGTAACATAGCGAAGCAGGAATTTCGGCTAGTTCGCGCGTTTCGATTCTGATGACAGAAAGGCACTAATAGGCGCAGATTAAGCAACGAAGAAACGACGCCACAGGTGCACAACGCAGCAGGAAGTTTGTTGACAAAAAAAAGTAGCCATATATATATAGTTTATATATTGAGCTCACGGTGAGGTTTCTCTTGCCTAAGAAACAAAATACGGGGTGGCGATATACATTGCACAACTTCTTGCGACAGCACATCCATTAAAACGAAAAGAAAAAATTGAGGGAACGAATAAAAAAAGTTCAGCAGATCCCACGTATACCTGGGGATCGACGTTATGCGAAGCATGCGGAGGCAAGGCGACCGTGTTGCAATTTTTCGTATTGAGTGACACGTCATGAAATGAGGCTAAAATATCAACAAATGTTGCACGCACAGACGTATGAAGAGTTTCAGATGTTGATATAACCGGTTGTTTGCCCTTGTGCAACGATGCCAACTGGAGCATGCGTATTAGCAACACCAGAAGCTGATATGAAGCGCTGATGCTCGCGAAGATGCTGCAGCCCTGGACACTTCAACACAAAAATAAATTTCCGCGCATGGCAACTCTATAACCCCAGTTGACGTTAACCCGACGTGACCGCTGCATCAAAGCAGTACATATGTGCAATATGTTTATAAAATTGGGTAGGCAGCACTGCGAACACTATTGACGTTTCACGAAGATTAGCATTAAGAAATACCCGACTACGGTAGCGTCGACCCGACGAATGCAAAGAACAAAATTCAGGGTTCCAGCTGGAATCGAACTTGAGCATTCTGCGTGGCAATGAGCGCCGCCGCGGTGCTTTAGTGGCTAAGGTACTCGGCTGCTGACCCGCAGGTCGCGGGATCGAATCCCGGCTGCGGTGGCTGCATTTCCGATGGAGGCGGGAATGTTGTAGGCCCGTGTGCTCAGATTTGGGTGCACGTTAAAGAACCCCAGGTGATCGAAATTTCCGGAGCCCTCCACTACGGCGTCTCTCATAATCATATGGTGGTTTTGGAACGTTAAACACCACATATCATCTGTCGCTGCGAGCGTTCAGTGACCATGGGAATGATGGGTAGTACACACGTTTGCCTAGTCTTCGTACTTGCGGGCGGCGAATCTTATTTGAGGCTTCATTTATGCTGTGTTTCAGTTTTGTTCTGAAAGAAAAACTCAACCCTTTTAATCTTCGTGACCCTATTTGGAAAGGTGAGTCTAAAAGAATAAGGTGGTCAAGCGCAACCGCTGAACATTTACTGATTTTTGTTTTGGGAGAAAACAGCTCCAAGCCACACGAACACACACGGAGCCAAAAGTAGGTCAGAAGTACGAAGATTATACAAATGTGTGTACTACCCATCATTCCCATGCTCGCTGAATCGCCGTGCGTTGCAGCTCCCATAGACACTATCACCAGAGTTCCCTCTAGTGTATATTAGGAAACTCGATGCCTTTAGCGCGTGCGGACAAAAAATTCACTCATCGGTGCTTCCGTTACCCTCCTCACGTCAGATGGCCGTAACGCGCTCGTTAGCGTTTTCAGAGGCTTTTTAGAGAACCTCTAAAGCAAGGTTTTCGTTACCTAGCACTCAGTGGTGGTATCGAAGATCATGAAAGGAGAGTATTGGGCTAGTTGGTTTTGCACGATTAAAACAGAGCGTTACGGTTACAGGGCTTGTTGTGTCTACTTCGCAACGTGTGTCCTAACTTATAGTTTAGGCAGTGTGAGTGCTATAGCTTCCAGCTTTTTCACACTGTCGTCAGGTTTGCCCCCCCCCCCCCCTTTTAGACCGTATAGCATCTTTTCTTCACGCTCGAACTGAGCTGCACTAAAGCAATATCATTTTACCATGCACCAACCCGCCCAGTTAGCAGTATACTTGTCGATCTATCAATGCTTGCCACAGATGAGAAACAGTGAAGGAATGTAGTATATGAAAGAAGGTCAGCTAGAGTACGGGTAGTACGCTACCCAACAGATGGGGAGAGAGGAATAAGGGGGTAAAAGAGAGAAGGAGAGACACATTGAACACCACACACACATGCAAGTGTTTCACAGGCGGTCGGTCAGGGATGGTGCCTTCAAAAATTCAAGCGAGACTCGTGTAGTTTTCTGAGCCGATGTACTTCGACACCATGCTTCCAATATCTTTTCTTGCGTAAAAGGCCGATAATCGAGTCTCTTAAGTGCTCACTGGAGAGTCCGGCGATTCCGTTAACCACAGAACAGTGGCACAAGACGTGGTCAATAGTCTCTACAAGGTTGCAGTTATCGCACTTGATTGAATCGGCCATATCAGTGCGATAGCTCTTGCCCCACCACGGTGGTCTAGTGGCTAAGGTACTCGGCTGCTGACCCGCAGGTCGCGGGATCGAATCCCGGCTGCGGTGGCTGCATCTCCGATGGAGGCGGGAATGTTGTAGGCCCGTGTGCTCAGATTTGGGTGCACGTTAAAGAAGCCCAGGTGGTCTAAATTTCCGGAGCCCTCCACTACGGCGTCTCTCATAATCATAGGGTGGTTTTGGGACGTTCAACCCCACAGATTAATCAGTGCGATAGCTGGATGGGTGGGTAAACGCTACACCAACCCACAACCGACACATCATTGTGGCGTCACGTCGCGAAGTATTTGATTGCAGGTATGGGAGTGTGATTCGAGGAGTATGTGGGGGACGAATGGAGTCCAGTGTTTTATGAGCGTGTCTGTCTGCGCACCGTTCATAGAATGGCGACTCGACGACGCAAAACAAGAGCTGTGAAAACGAACGAGGCGTCTCAACGCGCTGTTGGTCTGAAGCAACTTGCTTACTCGCGGTGCAAATTTCGACGAGCTTTTTTTTCTTCTGCATAACGAGGCATGCACCCACAGTGCAGTGGTTACAGCCCCGGTTACAACTCTCAAATTTCAAATTCGAACTTAGGAATATATTTAATGCATTTATGCAGCGTTATGCGACGGGTATAAGCGCTATGATCAAGAGGTGAGGAGTAAAAACGCGGAGCTGCTTAAATGCTTATAAATGCGAATGATACGAGTCATCCGCATTTATATGCATTTAAGCAGCTCCGTGTTTTTTGTCCTCTCGTCATCACCTTGCTTATAGCGCAACTCTTGTTGTTCTGCTATAGTCGGTTCACAGTTTCAGAAGGAAGGAAAATAGCAGGAAAAGAACGGCTGGGTGGTTAACCAGCCTATTAGGCAGCCGGTTTGCTACCCTGCGCATGGGAGGGGGATGGGGGAGATGAAAGATAGAGAGGAGAGAGGGAAGAGATATAAACACAGCACATTACAGGCAGCACACGCGCGCACACTCAGTCATATAGTCCAGTCTTGTCTTTCGTGGTGTGTGACATTGCTGTTACAGCCGCTTGTTCAAGTCCGTGTCGCGTAGGAATTTCAACAGTGCATTTGTCGCCGTACGGTTTCAGAAACTGCGACATAAAGACAGTACGAAAACAGGAACACATTCCCACACATAGCGCTTGCGCGTGAGTGTGAAATTCCTGTCTTCTTTCTGTGTTCATCGCATGCAGTTAAAACCTTTGTTTTGCAAACGCCGTTTCTTCGTTCAAAATGAGCATCTGGTATAGTTTATGTTTTAAAAATTGATTCACTTAAGGCGGCAGCGAGATAGCTTAAGAACTGCGATGACATTTTAAAGCGACAAGACTTTCACTACATTCTTTCAACTGCGCACTATACGGCGCTTATAATTTACATAAAAAAGCTGTCGCCACGCTGCAGGAAGCCCGAACGAAAACATTGGCGACGGCCCGTGTCAAAATTTTTTCTTCTCGTGTTCGACCATTGTTTGCCTCCGGGGCACTCAAGTGCTATGGAATGCAAATTAAATTTGCATGTGCACCTTTATTTCTCGGTTTTTGAAATAGGGCTTATTAAGTACCGACATCCTAGAGCACGCACTATAATGGTCTGAATAAACAGAAGAGGAGCATTCAAGCAAAATGTAGGCTTTTTAATATATTCCCTCCCTCTCTCCTATAAAACACACATTATATATATATATATATATATATATATATATATATATATATATATATATATATATATATATATATGTGTGTGTGTGTGTGTGTGTGTGTGTGTATGTCTGTATTCATGTACCTACTCTACATACTGTCTTCGCACGTCGTCAATAGAAAATAAAATAAATTAAACGGAAAAGACGAAAACTTCAGCTGGCATACGGACGAACACACACGCCCCGTTCCGTTCATTAGTTCTTTTATTTTTACGTTTATTACCAGCCGTGTTTAGTGAGTACCGTAGAGACGCGCGTATAACAAGACGCCGAACGTAATGCAATGGTGCCTATCGTGTGGGGTGAAACAAAAAAGTTGTGTTTGCTGGTTTCTGATAATTAAGTTTATTCTTTCCTCCTCCTCCTAATCTTCTCCGCGTGCGTTACGAGTAAAAACCACTTGGTTTTTTGGCCGCATCCTATTATTAGGGAAACGCGTTTCGTGTTTAGAAAAGACCGCTGGGTCGCAGACGCACAATGAAGCGATCGTTAACCGTGAGCATGCTGTTGGTTGGGTAAAGTAGAAATGTGGCTCGCAACGTTATATGTAAAAAAAAGAAGTTTCTGAACAAAACGTTCGTGGGTTTTAGCCCCTTACCTCGTCCTCTTGGGTTGTTCATTTGTTGGTATAAATCCGGAATATATTGGCTTGGCACTTTGTGTTTTACAGATGACTAGCAGTCCGCCACCATGTATCATCAGTGGCTACACGGTGCTCTGCTGCTGACTCGAAGGTCGCGGGTTCGATTCCAGCCGCGGGGTTCGCATTTCGGAGAAAGCGTAATGGTTGAGGCCCGTGTGTTGGTCGATGTCAGTGCACGATAGAGAACACCAGATGGTCAAAATTACGGCAGCCCTCCACTGCGGCGTTTCTTATAATCATGTCGTGTATTTTAGACATAAAACCTCAAACTTTCTCCTCCTCCTCCTCCTCATTATTATTATTATTATTATTATTATTATTATTATTATTATTATTATTATTATTATTATTATTATTATTATTATTACAAACAAGTAGTACCGGACAACGCATTCAAAACCAACTTCTCCTGTGTTTCTCAAGGACGCGATCATCATTTAAAAATACGAGAGATTCCTTTTGGGGGTGACGCTTTTCGCTACTCTTTTTTTTTTGTGTCCGCACTATAAGAGAATGGAACACTCTGCCACCGGATATAGTCTCTAATGATTCTAGTGATGAATTTTTCCATGCTTTATGAATGTTTTTTTCATGTGTTTGAGCATATGTACTGTACCCTCCTTAATACCTAATAAATACCTAATAAATAATAAATACATAAGGTACCTAATCAATAATAAATAAATAAATAAATAAATAAATAAATAAATAAATAAATAAATAAATAAATGTATGCACTTATCTTCGTAATAGTCAAGCCAACAACCCAGCGAACAAAAATGAAGCGAGCAAGCTAGTTGTTAATGCCCGACACCTTAGAGGTCGTTGGCTGTTGGCTCGAGCATTGAAGTTCACTTGCGTGAGCGCATTTGGGGGCGCATTTATACAGTACTCGCGTATTAAAATGCTACATCAATTTTTTTTCGGTATAACGAATCATGTGGGCAACTCAGGCCCGTAGTCATAAATTTTTTTTTGGGGGGGGGGGAGAAGGGAAGGGGGCACTTGTTGAAAGCTTTAAAAACACCTTTTTATTTGTTCTTGATAAAACACCCCGTTTTACGAATTTCGGAGGGACGAGGGGGGCGGGGATGAAATACGTCACAAGATGCGGTAGGCTTATACGCCGTGTTTCGCGATATACTGAGAACCTCCGCGAAAGAGGCGCGAAGTTTCGAAAAACCTCTCCACGTCGTGCCACACGGAATTCATAAAAAGAACCGCGACACTAGGAAAGCAAGCGCACGAAAAATCTCTGCTCCCCATCTCCCCTCTAACCCTCCGCCATCCTCTCTAATTTGTGTCTCCCACTTCCTGGAAGATAATTTATGTCTCCACGAACAAAGAAGGAAACGTGAGGGACAGGCCCTCCTGTTGACCAAGGGAACATTTGTCTTTCTTTAAAACTTAATTACGCAGGAGAAAAAAAAAAGAAAAGGTGGTACTGACATAACAAGGTTTTGAAATGGCGGGGGTGGAATAGGTGACGTATGTAGGCAGTTACGACTTTCGTCGAATTATCGGCCGTTTGCGAATCATGGTTGAAGGGGGGGGGGGGTTGCCGGTATTAATTGGCACTGCCGTATAAACCTGTGTGCAACGCACCGCACGCATCAACGTGGCGAGTAAAATTTACTTTACTCGCAATATCTATCCGTCCGTCTAATATGACCTAATTTGATAAGCAATTTTTCGTAATCAACTGCACCCGCGCATAATACCGGTAACTTAGAAGCGACAAAATGGGGAAGGAGACAAGAAGAAAGGGAGAAAATGTGTGCGTGTGCGTGTGAGAGAAAGAAAGAGAGAGAGAGAAAGAGAGAGAGAGAGAGAGAGAGAGAGAGAGAGAGAGAGAGAGAGAGAGAGAGAGAGAGAGAGACTGAATAAGCCTCATGTGCCTATCGAGAGACCCATCGATCATAAATTACTCGAAGTTGCAGCGTGTCCTACAGGCGGTTAGCAAGAGCAATTAAAGCTGAACACGCTAAAAAATATTTAGTTATTGTTGCACCGCACAGCTGTAAAATCGAGAGCAGAAATGAGGGTCTGTGGATTTTCAATGACAGGCCACGTAGGCTTTAAAAAAAATCACCAGAAAGTTACTGCTGGAGAATCGACAGAAAGTGTCAAATTGTTATTTCGTACTGCTTATGATATGACGACCTGTTGTGGCACACTTTATTTCTGCGCCGACTGAATTATATGCTTACTTCAGTGGGGCAGAACTGTACCGACCAATATATATATATATATATATATATATATAATATATATATATATATATATATATATATATATATATATATACAGAAGAATAACTTCGGTTGCCGCAAGGTTATAAATATGAAAGTAGATGCGCTTTCACATAACAGCTGTTTATTGTGCCGACGTTTCGACGGGAACCCCGTCTTTTGCCTTGAAAAAGACGGGGTTCCCGTCGAAACGTCGGCACAATAAACAGTTGTTATGTGAAAGCGCATCTACTTTCATATATATATATATATATATATATATATATTACTGCGGGGTGATTCTAATGAATCAACACGCAAAGATGATTCTGACGTCCTGCCTTATTTTTGTGCTGTCATCCCGTGGTAAGTGTATATGAGGTATGCACTTTGCTAAGTATCATATGTGTGCCTATGCGAGCAAAAACCACGCTAAGATCATGAGGAACACCGTAATTGATGGCTCCGGATATTTCGAACATCCGACTATATGGGCTGATGAGCTGTGAGGCCTGGGTATCAAGGTACCCTTTTCAGTAAAAGCCGGCTCATAAGTCGATTCAAGGCACGTAATTTCCTAAAATAACTAGAGAAGACTCTGGCGCTGCGATCGTTCAGCGACCATGGGTCGAATGATGGGCAGTTCAACGGATTTGCATAGTCTTCGTAATTGTGGGCTTTGACTCGTACTTGTGGCTTCGTTTATTGCTGCGATTTGGTTTTGTTTCGAAGGAAAGAACGAACCCTTTCGAACTGCGTGACTGATATGATAAGCCTAAAAGTTTCAGGTGGTGAAGAGCGACTGCTCAACATTTGATGACTTTGGTTTCGTGACAACGCCAGCCCCACCGCGGTGGTCTAGTGGCTAAGGTACTCGGCTGCTGCCTCGCAGGTCGCGGGATCAAATCCCGGCAGCGGCGGCTGCATTTCCGATGGAGGCGAAAATGCTCAGATTGCTCAGATTTGTGTGCACGTTAAAGAACCCCAGGTGGTCGAAACTTCCGGAGCCCTCCACTACGGCGTCTCTCATAATCATATGGTGGTTTTGGCACGTTAAACCCAAAATATCAATCAATCAATCAATCAATCAATCAATCAATCAATCAATAAATCAACCAATCAACCAACCATACAACCAACCAATCAATCGTGACGACGCATGCAGCTTCAAGCCATGTGAACCCAAATGGAGCCAGAAGTAAGAAGATTGGACAAATATGTGTACTGATCATCATTCTATACGCTCGCTGAAGCGCCGTGCGTTGCAGCTCTCACAGAAACTAGCGCCAGAGTTCTCTCTATAGTGTATTTATAGAAACCTCTACTATTCAAGGTGCACTGGAAATGGGACACCTTCACGTGGGCAGCTGTCTTAGATGGCAGGCAGGTTACCGCGATCTTAGAGAACACTATATATGTTTAAGGCGAAAACTTTAGATGGCCCTCCTGTTGACCAAGGGAACATATAAAACCCGGAACTTGACCGTCGGCGGTGTCGACACGAGTTATGTGAGAAATCATGGTCCCGTAGTGACGTCACCACATGACGTCACCATGATGTCTAACATGGTTGGTTGGTCAAAGGTGGGCGGATTTCGGAGGCCGTGCGAAACCAGCTACGGTGCAGTAAGCTGGCGATGTCTCCAATCTTGGAGGCAATGAAAGAACCACGTTGGATGTATAAAGCTTTGCGAGAAAGGCGGTCGAAGATCGGTAGATCGACCGTGAATAAAAAGAAGGCGGATTGTGTTTTTAGAGTACTTTTTTATTTGCATGGCTGTCCTCATGACGCCAATATTTTTTTCTTCTTGCGTTGCGCATTGACAAGCGCATCGATGAAATGCAAAAAAGTTGCGAAACGTAAACGCACGCTTTTTTTCTTTTTGCGCAGCCGAGAACATTCCCACAGCGGTGTCACTTATGTCACAACTCGTCCCTCACTCATAGGCAAAAACGTATGAGAGAAGAACGAAGAATGCCGAGGGGGTCGCACCCTCGGCAACAGCGTGTGTCCCGTTCAGGCCCACGCAGCCGATCGGCGTTCGGGAAAGTTGAGACGGGTGGCCTGCGAAATCCGCGCTGCGCGTGTCGCGCGCGCTCAGATAAACAAAGCGTGCTCAGCAAGAAATACGTGGACGGACCGCAAGCAAGTAACAGCCCCCCCCCCCCCCCTTCATATATAGCAGCAAAAAAATTGTGCTTTTGGCGCCAGCTGGTAAACATTTCACCCGATACCTAGCGAGTTATTGCACATCCGAGTCGACGCTGCGCGACCGCGACGCACGTGTTTCGGTATCAATGTCGAAGCTGTTTTGGAGAAGCTTTTGGGCGTTGTTTGCCGAGACAAGCTGTTTCGTAACCCTCGTTGAGTTATCGGCCAATGAAAGAAAACGAGGACTATGACACGGATTGATAGATTGATAGGTGGGTTTCAACGTCCCAAAACCACCATATAATTATGAGAGACGCCGTAGTGGAGGGGCTCCGGAAATTCAGACCAGCTGGTGTTCTTTAGCATGCACCCCAATCTGAGCACACGGGCTTACATCATTTCCGCCTCTATCGGAAATGCAGCCGCCGCAGCCGGGATTCGAACCCGCGACCTGCGGGTCAGCAACCGCGAGCAACTTGACCGCTACATCACCGTGCACCATATACTGCTGCCCGATGACTCACGGGATCGAATTCTAGTCGTGACGACCGCATTTTCGTGGCGGTAAGATGCTGGAGGCCCGTGTGCTCAGAATGATGTACACGTCAAAGAACTCCTGGTGGTAGAGAAGAAAAACGGAAGGACAGGGAGGTTAGCCAGTTCTCGGAATGACAGGCTACCCTGCCCTGGTGGTCGAAATTTTCGTAGCACTGTGGTCTCTTTATTAACGCTAAAGCCTGAGATGCCCCGTGAAGGGCGAAGACTAACCATCAGGCTTCGGCATCCCCCGTCGCCAACACCGGAGAGAGAGAGAGAGAGAGGTTTATTATGAGAGAGAAGCTGAAAGGAGTCGCGCATTCCTCGTGAACACGAGGAATGCGCGAAATTCCCATCATGAGATGGCGCCACAGTACGCAGTAATCGTAACATCACAAGTATCCAAAGTTTGTGAAGTCAGCATTACGTCACTACTACATTTAATGGTATCCACCACGGTGTACGTATCGGTGGTCAGGGTGCTGGACTGCTAGCCCGAAGGTAGCGGGTTCGATACCGGCCGTGGCGGTCGCGTTTAGGTGGAGGTGAAATGGTAGAGTGTATTGTCGTGCATTGTAGAGTGTATGGTGAGTGCATTGCCAGTGTATTGTCGATGTCATCTTAAAACTTGGAACCACAAAATCGACTAGGACAGGAAGGAACGCAGAAGCACAGGGTGGGGCGTGAACTCGCAACTAAGCTTTGTTCAGAGGTATCCATAAATATATACACAGCCGAGTGGCACACGCAGGCGCAATGTACATCCCATTCTACAACGCTACCCAGGAACAGCACATTCATCACAGCGAAGTTTCCAAGAACAGTTTTTCCTTACTGCTCAGCACAGCAAATGTATCACTAATACAATCACCTTATTTTTAATGTAATAGTCCTGCGCTTCTGTGATCCCTCCTCGCCTCGTTGGATTTTGCACTTCCAAGTTGTTAAGATCCAGAACAACTACTCCAGCAACGCATTCTTTTTGTGCGATGCTAGAGCACGTTAGAGAACACCAGATGGTCTAAAATTTTTTCCGGAGCTCTCCACTACGGCGTCTCTCATATTGATATCGTGGTTTTTGGGATGCAAAATCCCAGGTATTACTATTTTAGCACGGCCCCACACGATGACGTTATCACATGACATCATTGCTCGGTGAAACGTGGACCAATCACGGAGGCCATGCAAAAAAAAAACAAAAAAAAACACGCGAGGTCTGGAAACCTTTCGGAGGAGGAGGGGGAGGGGAAAAATAATCGACTGAAAAGAAACATACGGCTTTCCGCTTCCATTCCAGCTACGCTATCGCCTAAGAGAGTCTTGTGAACATTTTGTTTTCTGTCTAGATCCAGACGTGTATAGTGAGGATTCGTTAAAATTTAAATAAACCAAAAGGAATAATAAAAACGGCCTCGTCACTCTGACGAGGTCAAAGACTGCGCCGTAACACACGTGAGGACCGCGGCGGTGCAATCTTGCGCTGTCTGAATAGAGCCTCTCAGACACAGGCCCGCGTCGTCCAATAACGCTCGCTTTTTAGGCATCTCTTTTTAATTCTCTTTGTACTCACCCCTTTTGCGATAAGCGCCCGAGAGCTCTACAAGGCCCGCGCTGTCGTCATTGAAGCCTCCCGACGCGAGGGATTAAGCCCGGCTCAGTCTCGAGCGGGCGCTTGCCGTCCTGAGATTCTGTATCTTCTTGGTTGCTTCTCGTCTCGTCTCGTCGACCCTTTGTCGGCGCGGCCGTTAAGTAGACGAGCAATCACGGCGGACCAGCGTGCTACACTTCAGCGCCGGGACCCGCGGCTCGACGATGACGCAGTCGCCTATCGAACGTACACACACTTTTCGTTATTTTAAGAGGGCCGTATACGCTTCTGAACAGCTTCTGGCGCCATTGTGCGAAGGCCGAGATTACACAAGCCGCGCAGTGCGCTCCAGTAGGTGCTCCTTGTTTTACAGAGGAAGCTTGGACTTGCTGTTTATGCGCAGTTAATTGAGAAACGGCGCGTGGGACAAGGGTAACAAGGGATGAGGGATTTAGGGAGAAATAAGTTTGTTCGAATGCCATTTGTGCTCTGGTGCTCGGTATGTCACGACGGAAAAAAAAGGGGGGGGGGAGGGACACGGGCCTGGTGTGCCATTTCATGTCTGCGCCGCTGGAAGAGATGCTACAAACACGTCGTTGAGGTACAACATTTTCTGTTTACACACAACCGAGGTCAACCAGATAAAGAACCGGGCAAACGAAAGAATAGGGGACATCACCCACCTTGGTTTCTGTACGTAATGTCGACGGATGCAATCCGGGCCATGATTGTCAAATTTAGATGGAGGCGGAATGCTCGAGGACCGCATGCTTTTATTTAGGCGCGCATTAGAGAACCCCAGGTGGGAGAAAGTGGAAGAGTCCTTCCCTACGGTGTCAATCATAATCGTGTCGTGGTTTTGGAACGTAAAACTTTGACAGTTGTTGCTATATTAGGTACCTGTGTCCATGGCATCATGTGAAAGCTATCAATACAAATGGGCTATACATAGTGAAATAACTTGTCGCTGGGTTACTTAATAAACCATTTCAGAAATAACTTGAGCACAAAATTATTTGAGTGCTCGGATGAGGGGTGTGCGTGTGTAAATGGGCCGCGCGCTTGTGCTGAAGTAATTTTTCAAATAGAACGCATAGTCAGACTTTCAAGGGGCCGGGTAGCCCCTCGGTTTCAGAGGGCCTGAACGCCGTGAAAATGAGTAGTGGATTGCGATGGCTACTCTGAAAAAAAAAACAGCCTTGCACATCTTGTATGCTAAAATATGTCGAGTCACGATCGCGGGCTTTTGCTGCGCAACGACACTACGTCACAGTCACAAGCGTGACGCCGAATGCGGCGAAGTGGAGCCGCGTTATAACGTCTCGCGTTCGCATTCTATAAGCTGTCGCAAGAAGACGCGACATGCATTTTTTTATTGCCTACAAGTGGCGTCATTAGAAGCCCGTTGGAAGCCCGCCACGTAACTCGGCGATCGTTGCGAAAGCCCCGCGTGTACAGTGTCAGTTTTTATGAAAGGGAACACGGGGGCGCGTGGCCTGCGCGCTCCGTTGGCTGCCGGCAGGGCGTTCAAGCGGGAGCGAGGGCAACCACAGTCTCTTCACGCGTCATCTCGCGGCGCGCAAAACAACCATTCGTTGCTGATCTGGAGCCAGTGGCAAGATTGCGACCCCTTCCCTCTTCAAAGCGATTACGCGAGAGCCGGTAATCGCCTTGAAGGGGAAGGGGTTGCAATCTTCCCGTTCTATGTCAGCAACGAATGACTGTCTTCCTCGCCGCGAGATGACGCGAAAAGAGACTGTGGTTGCCCTCGTTCCCGCTTGAACGCGCCGCCAGCAGCCACCGGAGCGTGCAGGCCATGCGCCCTCGTGTTCCCTTTCATAAACATTGACACTGTACAAAAATGCGCACGTTAGGACGACATTGAGAATGCTTGGCAGACCGACGAAGGAATGCATTACGTTGTTTTATAGTCCGACGTCGACGAGCTTTCGCATCATTGATTTTGCCTTTACAGCCCCCCCCCCCCCCTCATTCATGTCGAAGTGGACGAGGGATCAATTTCAAAGAGAGTTACCAATCGATTACCATCTATTAATTGATTGATTTATCAGTGCCAGCATTCTTCTTGATAAATTCGCTTGGCAGTTGATTTCCCATTTTTCCTTGTTTTTAGTCGATCGACCTCACACAAACTAGCCTTTAACCCTGCATCCGATTCTAATATCTGCGAATGATTATTATCTGGGCCAGGCAAATCAGCGCCGTGGTCGCGTTCGGTCCCGGTCACGTGTCCGGAAATGACGAGTGTATGGTTCTGCGGTGCAATCTCAATTAACGCGAGAAATGAGTTATATTACGTTCATTACGCTTCTAGCGCTTAGATAAGAGCCTTATCTAGAATGTTATCTAGGATATGATATTATAATAAGCGTAGCAATAGTTATTCATTGAGTGTAGTGAGACCGTTAACGCTGAAGTTGGAAGCGAGCTCATATGTCTAGCGGCAAAACTTTATCGACGACGTGTGTACCGCAGCCCGAGGCACGGCCGACCACAGCGTACATTCTTCACGGGATCGGCATTATGTAAACGCATGCTTTAAAGAAAATTCACCGAGTCCCTCAACAAGCGTGGCCGCTGCTACAGCCAGTTAGATTTAAGCGTATAGCCACTTGTTCTCCGAGGAAATTAGGCATCGATTGAAGTTTGCCGAAATCGACCATTCATTTAGGCTCTCGCAGACGATGGTGAGCGGCTAGTTATGCAGGAGACGCTGGCTAATTTGTAACCTGTCTGATGAGGTGTAACCAGTTTGGTCAGATCAATGAAAGCCTTTTCACTGATCCAAGCCACGCAGCTTTGCTAACGAGTGCAGTGGTGTTCTCGAAGACCGATGCCTGAGGGACGGCGTTGAAATTAGGGGATGTTTCCTCACGTTCTCCGTTGCTATTTAACCTAATTTGATAACACCAACCTACGCTGATGGGATTTCTGCATTGTGGTCATCCTAATAACACGAGTCAACACTGGTTTACACTGATTGACATATTCTTTTTTAGAACTGTCTTGTTGCCTAAGCAAGGGTTCGTGGTTCCTTCGAATTGTCGCCTATGAAAGTTTATCTGTTAGGCCTCCCACATAATGTATAGAGCCTTCTCTATGCATATATAGTTCGAAGTTCGAAGCCAGGCATCGACATGTCGCGTAGCAGTTTGAGCTAACGAGCTTGCCCATAGCAACGAATGTGTTGTCCCGACGGGTGTCAGTCGCGGGAAGGTGATTGCCTCAAGGATAACTTATTGGACAACGAAGATCAAGATGTCCAATATTATTGGCAGCTTGAAAAATATTAAAGAAGATAATGAAAATTGCGAAGGAAACGCATATTTTAAAGGGCGCCTGAAGAACTCAGAGTTCAAAGACGATAGAGCAGTTTCTTTTTCGCCTCGACTGTCCTCCCTCTTACAGCCACGACCTCCTGCTGGCCAGACATTTCTCCGTAAATTACGTGAGCAATCTGAGCTCCAAGCATTGAGCCTATCGACATCTCGCGCATTTCTTCTGCATGACAATACTTTTTTTCTCCCTTTTTCTCCTCTCTCTCACCTGTATGCCCCCCTTCCATTTCCCCAGCGTAGGGTAGCGAACCGAGCATGTGCCTGGTTAACCTCCCTGCCTTCTTTCTTATTGTTCTTGTCCTCCCTCAACACAGAACGCACAAGATGAACTGAAATCCTTTGATCGCACGCTACAATCGTGCTAGACAAGGCAGAGTCTGTGGCTGGCTGACTGCACGGAGGAGCGGTGCAGGAGATGACTCACAACTGACATAATCCGCATATGAGCCAATCAAGAGTTTATATTCGCTTGACGTCACGTGAACAGACCGCTGACGTCACAAATTGTGCCGGAAAGACGGAAGAAGTGGAGAGAGAACAAATAGTTTTTTTTGTTTTCTCGGAGGTTACATAGGGGCTCTTTAAGACTCGACACCCTAACAATACTGAAAAAGAATCAGACTGACCTGGTGCTGGTCACCGCACAGCCACACTTTATCATTCCCCGCTGCCAAGTTCTTGCCCCTGCATCCCACTGACCTCTTCTGACAGATTGATAGCTCTTTTCTTAATTTCGGAAACCTGCTTTATTTAGCCATTCAATGGCTAACGTGTTATAGGCTACGCATTAATCTAATTTAGCCGTGTACAGTGGCAACGGGGAGAGGGGGGGGGAGAGGTGCCTTTGATTACAAGCGACTTTATTGATGATTCGCAAGAAGGCGCTGAATACGTTATCATCCTATAGAGACGCATTCACAACGCGATTTCACGAAAGACCTCCTAATAAGGCAGACAGCATACACGGATGCGAAACAAAAAGTACAGCCTACAATAGCAACGAACGAGTTCTCGTGTTCGCCGCTGCAGACTCGAAGAGAAGAAAAGACATTGCACCAAGTAGGAAGCAATGGCGAAACATGCGCAACAAAACTACGCGCTCCAGGTAGCGCGGAGACAAGGATCTACAGTGGAGGCGGAACATGTACGTGTCAAAGTATTCATTGTAGTCGCAGACACCGCGCCTTGCTCTGTTTTACCAAGACAAACAGCCTAATGAGTGTGGAGGAAGCCTTCAGCACAGGGTTGCTTTCACAATGAACAACGTCGACAATGCCATTGAAGCTCCGAGAAAGAAGCATGAAATCATATTCTGCTCGGAGAGCAAGCAACACAATAGAAGCACGCCGACACGCATACATCCCTTCGATATGCACGATAGCGGGAGTAATGCTAATATATGGACTGTTGCATCCATTACGGACTGTTGCATCCATTCATGTTACATTAATTATTGAAGTAGACATGTTCCCGGGCTACTTACCAAGCAAAGCTGTGCCAGCGGATGCAGTGTGTGTGTGTAGTTAAGAGAACGGTACACCTTCGTTACAAGATGAACGCATCGGCTACTCGGTTGTTCATACTCAAACTGGAAAAACACGAAATGCGGGGTAGAATTAGTAAAAAAAAAGTACACATGAATCCATGGCTAATAACTACGATTGGAACAAAGAATGACAAAGTGTTCGATACAGACGGAAAAGTGTACATTTTTCGTCTAGTTTCATGTCTATACAGCTAGCACTATACCCGCAACCCGGTTAGGAGTGTGTAGTTCAACATAAAAAAGAAAAACCAAGAATGCGAATATGGAAAGTCGGCCAACTTCACACGACGATATGCAATGGGTCGCCAATTCGCGAAGAGACCTGTCACACATCAATATGCACGAGTGCCACCGAACCATATATTCGCGTTCATTCACGTTCCTTTTTGAGGGCCGCACTAAGCGTTCTAGAATATTTTATGTCTTTTTATCCGCTGTTTCAATAACCTCATTAAAAGTAAAGTGCTCTGCGTATATTTGTGTTTGCATAGTCAGAGTCCACGTATATACTGCCCTGGATGAATTTTGCTTCCATCGAAATACGACCGCCAGGGCTGGGATCAAACCTGCAACTTCGGCCAGCCGCCGAGCACCGTTATTGCTACTACACCACCAGTGGCGGTACGAAGATGGGACAAGATGGGATGATGATGATGAAACAGAGGGGGTGATGGTAAGAAGATGAAGGTGACGGCGAAGGTGATAGAAGAAGGTTGAAGATGAAGGAGATGAAGATGAAGGGTGAAAATTGATGAATATATGAAGATGCTGCAGCTGTGACGATGATAACGGTGAAGATGATGAAGCTCATGATGAAGCAGATGCTGCCGCTGATGATGCAGAAGAAGAACGATGATGATTGATGATTGAAGCCAGCTGCTGCGATGCCGCCGTGCTGCTGCTGCCGCCGCTGCTGCTGCTGAAGACGCTGATGCCGATGCAGATGCTGCTGCGCTCCGCTGCCGCCGCTGCCTGCTGCTGCCGCCGCTGCTGCGCCGCTGCTGCTTCCGCTCTGCTGCCTGCTGCCGCGCTGCTGCTGCTGCTGCTGCCGCTGCTGCTGCCGCTGCCGCCGCTGCCGCTGCCGCCGCTGCCGCCCGCCGCCGCCGCTGCTGCTGCCCCCCCCTGCCGCCGCCCCGCTGCTGCTGGTGCCGCCGCCGCTGCTCCGCCGCCGCTGCTGCCGCCGCTGCTGCCGCCGCCGCTGCTGCCGCCGCTCTGCCGCCGCCTGCCGCTGCTGCCGCCGCCGCCGCTGCTGCCGCCGCCGTCTGCTGCTGCCGCCCGCCGTTTGCTGCTGCCGCCGCGCTGCTGCCCGCCGCCGCTGCTGCTGCCGCCGCCGCCGTTGCTGCCGCCGCCGCTGCTGCTGCCGCCGCCGCTGTGCTGCCGCCGCCGCCGCTGCCGCCGCCGCCGCCGCCGCTGCCGCCGCCCCGCCGCTGCCGCCGCCGCTGCTGCTGCCGCCGCCGCCGCTGCCGCCGCCGCCGCCGCCGCCGCTGCTGCCGCCGCGCCGCCGCCGCCGCTGCTGCCGCCGCTGCTGCCGCCGCCTCCGCCGTCGCCGCTGCTGCCTGAAGATGAAGTGAAGAAAGTTGGGGTCGGCTTGCTTGATCCAAGAGTAGACGTTGAAGCAAGACAAGCAAGTAGTGCTGATACAACAGGCATACAGTAACCTGCAGCACATTAGCGTTACACAAAATGGGTGAGATGAAGGAGAAAGCAGAAATGTGATCGAACTCGGAAGCGCACTGGCATAAGATAGAATCAGTTGGCGCAATACATGATAATAGGAGACCGCTGGAAGAAAACTCGGTCCTGCAACAGACCGTCAACACAGAAAGAGATGGCGGGAAGGATGGTGACATTGACGAACCGTTTTAGTGAACGCGCTGACGCAATCTCTGACCTAATTGAAAGTAGCGGTAGCTACACCAAGCGTCTCTTAGTTTGTACGCATATTCATATAAACTTAACAAGTTTTCTGTCACAATAGGCCGCCACCGTATACTACTGCAGAAGTTAATACCTATGAATCTATCTTTCTCTGTGACTTGCGTAATTTTCACCAGCGAAATGTGGTAATGCCCTACAAGCTTACCGCCTTTATACCACTGTGATCGCGCACGTTTTCCATACGCTAAGCGCGTCCCCGAAAACGCCCACATTACGTGTACACGTGGAGAATTAACGCACGACTAGTATTACGTGCCCACGCGAGTGCTTTAGACTATTGCACACATTGGTTATCCCAGTTCAGGAAGAGTGGTGTGCTGACGACCGCTCCATGACGTAGAAATACATTGAACTTGGACGACATTGAACTTTTACGGTATCGGTAACGCGTTTCTCGCAAACAATGACTTCAAAACAGCCGTTCCGTACTGCTTCCCACACTTAAGAATAATCCCTTTAGTAACCGTGAAACGTAGCGGACGCGTCCTATTCCCAAATATGAGAGCAAGAAGAAATCTGTGATCTCCATGACGGGGAAAAGAGGGGGAGACATATCATTTTGCGATATAACACCTCTCTTCATGAAACGTATAAAAGTACACTTGTCAAGAACACAATAGTAATACTTGTGATTTTACGTCCCGAAACCATGATATAGTCATTAGAGAGACCGCCGTTGAGATTTCCGGAAATTTCAACCACATGGGGTTCTTTAACGTGCACCCTATTCTGAGCACACGGGTCTACAACATTTCCGCCTCCACCGGAAATGCAGCCGCCGCAGCCGGGATTCGATTTCGCGACCTGCGGGTCGCAGCCGGGTACCTTAGCCACTAGGCCACTGCGGCGGGGGCAACACGTTTTCTTGGCATCCGCTGTAGAGACAGTGTATCATCCTTCAATAGCCAAGTAAGGGTGAATCCTATCTTTAGCGACTAGCGCGAAGACACCACGTACTTCATCTACACTTACGTAACGGTCAGACTCGTATAAACGACACAACCTTTACAGTACGCTGACAGTACGTTACACAGTGCGTTATTTATCCGATATTGCACCTGGCACTGCGAACAGTATAACACGGGCGCTACTTTCTCATCTCTTCTCCTTCGTATAGCATCGCTTTGTACGCTGTACAAACTGGGACGGCCAGCAACAAACGACAGGGTGATACAGCGGGCAAAGAGGGAATCGGCGCCGTTAGGTAACCTTACACATTCTCGTCTGCACTGTCGCCCATTCGCACCGCATTACCACGGTCGCTCCGCGGTCGCGCGGAAAAGGGCGGCCGCACCATAGATGCGCTCAATTATCGTCGTCCTCGTTTTGTAACGCTATACACAGCCGCACAGGCGGTGGCGGTGTCGTTGTTCGGCCGAGGAGAAAAGACCACTGCGCGGCTGTGGGGACGGCGATGCACGGTTGATGGGGAAACGTTTTCTTTTTTTTATCTGTCCTTGCGATCGGCGTGTATACAGAGACGCACCAGCGTGATCCTCTCGCCACGGCCAAACACTGTTCCGCTAGTTTTTTTGTTTTTTTACGTAGTGATAGCACGTAGAATGGCGTGGAAATAATGATAAAGAAAGCCTCGTCTCGTCCTCTTGTTTGATGAACGCCCGGGGTTGTACTGTTATCGGAGTTCTCCCTAAGCGTGCTCGACTGCCCGGAGACGATTACATACCCGCGGTACGCGTAGCGGATGGAAACGCAGCGACAAACTGCGAATGACAAATAAAAAGAAGAAAAAGAAATAACTACAATGACGTGGAACTCGATACAGTGACACAAGTTGCCGTCGGCTTTCGCTGCTTGTTTCGGTACCATTGTACCACTGTGCACTTGGCGCTGCGCGCCTTTCGAGTTGTTAGTCGCCGTTTGTGCAGCCCTATATATTCTGTTTCCGTCCGTGTTTGCACAATAATGTTTTTCATCATGCACTTAACACGCTAGCCAATTACGCAGTTTACTGGCGCAGCTTTAGGCCACAAGTTCGGTTCTAATGCGAAAGAAAAAAGAAAAAAAAGGAAAATGCCACTCGCACTGTAAAGGCATTAGCCTCTTTTAAGCGGTCTGAAGCAAGCAAAGCACCCTTTGAGTCATCATAGTTTGCGAAAATTGGGGTGTGAGGGCGTTTGACTTCTCCAAACGGCCTTCGAAGGGTGGTGTTTTAACTAAAACACCTTTAAAAGGCAAAAGTGCTATGGGTTGTCGGAACATCCGTGGACCCCACGACAGCGTTCCAGATGATGAGGTACACTGTGAGTGATTTTAAATGAAACAAGAGAAAAGTGAGCCACGCAACTGTCTCTCAGAGGGAGGACACTTCAACCGTAGCTCACGAGGGGGGGGGGGTAAAAGAGGGAATAAAAGGATAGGATCAAAAAGTAAAGAGATAGAGAGGAAGGAGAGAGTGAGCCGCAGGGACAGCGAACGACAGAAAACGAGGGAAGTAAAGAGGAGATAGGAAAGATGGACACGGTCGCAGGAGTCCGAGGACGGAGCACCACTCGGCGAGAGCTCTTGTCGGCTTCAGGAGATGGCGTACGGCGAGCCCAGTCGGACAGAGCTGCGCTGTCGTCGGAGATCGCGGGGGCACAACCAGTCGGCACAAAATCCAGAGAGCGAGTAGATGAGGTACACTGCGGCTCGCTTTGCTTGTCGTAACGCGGTTCTCGGCGTGTCACTCGGTTCGCCACGCCTGAAACGCGCAGAGCGCTACGCGTAGCACCGAAGCGCTGGCAGTTTCCGTGGCGACACGTAACCAATGTTACACATTCCAACAACTACGAACAGCTAAAACTTCAAACGCAGTTGGCGTTGCCTCAATGTGAAACTTCACTTAAGAAAATAGGAAGTATCGTAATCGTCGGTGAATTTTTTAAACATATCTGTCTGCTGGCCTTGTTCGTAAGTACTTAACCACAAAATTTAGCCGGAATTTAGAACGCGCCCACAGGAGGAGGACCCCAACAACATGGCGACTTGGCCGTTTTCTTGTTCTGTTTGTGCCTGCCTGCCTGTGTGTGTGTGTGTGGGGGGGGGGGGGGGGGGGCGTGTATGTGTGCGTGCGTGTGCGTGCGTGTGCGTGTTTACTTCGTGGCGAACTTCTGTGTTGAAGTACAACAGCTGTGCAGTCTCAGCCAGCGTTACCGTGAAAAACCTTCACGGCAGTGACCCTCATATTACACAATGACGGTAAAGGTTCCCCTTAATAAAGGTATCCAAAAGGCTTAGCGTTCTCTTCCTCCGTTCCCGCCTCTGTGCGCGCACACCCACTCACGCAATGTTGACAAAATAAAAGCGGGTAACGAACATTAGCCGTTAATTATTCAAAAAGAAGGGGAAAAGACAGCGCTGAAACTTTGACAAACACGCAGGAAGATAGACGACAACAGGTGCTGGCTTACAACTGATCTTTATGTTGGAATGTAGACACGTTTATACTGTGGCAGTTAAAACACGCGAGACGATCACCGACGTGCTGCTATCCCTCTGACGTCAACATCACCGCCTCACTATTCTGTGTCACAAACACGCGTAAATAATCTCAAAAATAAAAATGTGAATTTCTTTCTGAGAGAAGATTATAGACACCACAGCAGCACATTTATCTTAAGGCGTACTATTTCGTCTGCTTCAATTGTTCCCCTTGTTTTTTTTTTCGTCTCTGTAACCTTAGCAAGCGCTTAGTCACGTTTAGCAAACATCAGCCAGTGATAACGGATGATAATAAATGCGATAGCTGACGTCACGAAACTTAGTTAGGGCGGTAGACGCAATAAAAGGCTTTGAAATTAGAGGTGTTTGTTCGTGTGTTTACACCTTTAAAATTCTCATATAACTATGACCGCAGTAATCTGCTTAATTTTTACGTAGCTTAGGTGCCAGTTCAGAGCGTATATGAAAACTGAGCACGCCAGAGAGATTTTGCACTTGTCCGTCTCTCGTGTTTAATTCGCGCCAAAAGCTACCGTAAGAATGAACCGACTCGCCCAAAAAGTCACTCTGCCGAAGAGATTCTGACACCAGTGACTATTTCCGCTGTTAACAGTCGTTGCTTTTCACCTGCCTCCACGCACAGCACGCTTCTTGAAAACAAAGCTGTGTCCCTAATCGCATTTGCACATTACATAGACAGTCAATCGTTATAATCCCGATAATCTGGTGAGAAATAGGAGCCACAGAACACAGCCTTTAATGATCACTAAACTGAGAAGAACTGCGTGAAAAGGCGAAAAATAAGTAAGATACATTATACCGCGAAGTCTTGCATTCGTTCGAATGAACGAAAATTTCAATCACCGGTAGAATGAAAACTGACTACCACGACTCATAACTATAGGTCGCCAGACGTCCCACCAAGTGTCATGATGCATCGTAGCAAAGAAAAAAAGTTTGATTAACGATAGAAACGATTTAACAGAAATTTTTGTTTTGCCATGGACCAATGAACAGTTTCCCGCGGCCTGGTAGTCATTGTTTCAGTAAAGACTGAAAAGCAAAAAAAAAAAAAAAACGCCACGTTAAGCAATCCTTCTTCGAATGGGATCTATCCCCGTTTTATTATGATGATAAACAATACAGTACTCTTTATTTTTTTCCCACGCAGATAAGAGGAGCTGTAACATAGATAGGGTGGACCATATTCAAGACTATATCATGTTATTCCGAAGAATCAAATCCCGGCGTAGCTTATGTCGTAATATTTGATGTGAGCAAAAGTGCACGCGTGTGTACGCCGGGCCATCGCGTCGATTCGGCTTTTAGACTTCGCGTCTTCAGCGTGCTGAACCCCTCCTCCTCCCCCCCTCCCCCATGTCATTCGGGTTGTACCAAGCTAGTATTCTGGAATTCAGAATACACCACTCTCACGCTAACTTTTTCCCGTGTGACCTTGTTTACTTCTTCATTCTGTGAGTGCCGGTCTCAAGGGCTCACTTAACCGCGAAAGAGACGTCAGTTTATGACTATTATGACTATCCGCCTCGTTTAGATTGCTAAAGCACCACGCAGTAATTTGGCCTTCGTACCACACTTTTATTGTCTTCTTTTGGGTGCCCTGTAAGACAAGTTTTGGCGCCGACGCGTGCGTCAGTTCACGAGAAATTTTTATATTACGACCTTGACGTCCTTAACTCACCGTGAAGCCACACGTAAAAACAGTATCGTAGCCATCTCTGTGGTATAGATACGAGGGGGGAGGGGAAGCGTTGCTCCCTTTTGTCGTTTTTACATTCTGTGTGTGTCAGTACGCCAACACATACAAACAGGCGCACGAACATACACAAATGGAGGTCACCCTCACCTTCCCCACCCCGAAAATTATTTCTGGCCATGGCCGGGCCGTAAAGATCAGTAGAACTTAGCCGTTCCACGCTTTCGACGCACAAGCAACAAAAACAGACACTCAAGACTGAAACCGTACGTTTAGTCGGACGTTAACATCAAGGATGAGAATGCGCCAAGCAAGCTTAGAAGTGCCAGCGTGCGTTCTGTCTGGGAGCGTCGCCTGCGGCTACATAAACGGCTTATAGCCGTCGTACGGAGCTAGTAACGTCCGATGACGTGCATTACTTTCTTAATGCCGTCGCGTTTCTCGAGAAACTAATGCATGTCATTGGGCGTTACTGACTCCGTATTAAATGCAATAAACCGTTGATGCAGCCGCAGGCTACACTCGCCGGCAAGACACACGCCGGCACTTCTAAGCCTTCTTCGCCGTTGTTGCTAACGCATGCGCAGCTTATCATCGCTAGCATATCATCACACGCATTTCACGCGCTTTTGCTGCTTGTCCACGGAGAAGCACTCGGTTCAGTAGCGGTGGAGTACCGCAAAAACACTCTGATAGTTTTCTGGGCCGATTGGTTGTGAGGTCGCGCTCCCAATATCTGTTATGAGAGGCCGATAAGGGTGTCTGATGATATGATATGCAGGGTTTAATGTTTCAAAACCATCATATTATTATGAGAGACGCCGCAGCGAAGGGCTCCAGAAATTTCGACAGCCAGGGGTTGTTTAACGTGCATACAAATCTAAGCCCACGGGTCTGCAGCATTTTAGCTCTCATTGAAAATGCAGCCGCCACAGCCGGGATTCAACCCCATGACCTGCGGGTCAGCAGCCGAGTACCTTAGCCACTAGAACACCACGGCGGGGCGATAAGGAGCTCCGATAAGGGAACATTGTAGAGTCTGGTGACGTTTGAAAAATCTGAAACGCTGGCACAAGATGTGATTCAATTAGCAGTTAGCACGCACGAGAGTAACAATGATTTCCAGTGCGACATCTGTATCAGTTAGCAAAGACTATTTCTATTCCCAGCCTTTGCAGCGGTGCACCGTTACCTGATGAAATATGTGTTGCTGGTTACATCCGTAATGGCGGTTTGAAGGTTGTATGAACAATGCAAGGAGTTAGATGGACAGTTCCAGCCATTTAACGTTAATTATTAAAGAAACTACAGCAAGGCCACTTCAAACGCTGCAAGACGAACTAGAAATGCGTAAACTGGAACATAATAATCATAAGTATTGATTATGGCGAAGAAAGCCCTGTTTCTCTAATATAGATTTTCACATGCGATAACGCGAATGAAAAAAAAAAAAAGGTTTTAGTACAGTTGATTAATCTTTTTTCCCCTGATAGCTAAATAATCGAAATGCTGACAAGAGACAACCGTCCGTGCTTATATATTTGTAATTTCATCCGGAAATAATTTTGCCGCTGTTCCTAATCATCACCCATCTTTCAGATTAGGCTAACCGAAACTTGAAAAGATGGGTGCAAAGAACAAGTCTTGTAAAACGTGCTCAATTTTTCTTTTGTAAAGCTTGTTTTGCCTTTACAAGAGTGTTTGTGTAAAAAAGCTGCCTCTACAGGGGCAACTACATAGAATAGTACGGATGAAAACGCTGTTTGTCGATCTTCTCGTCTCTTATGAGCGCGTGATACCATCGCAGTTAAAGACAAATACTAAAAGAAAGACACACGTTTTCTAAAAGGTTAAAGAATGGTGCTTAGAGGGCTGCGGACGCGCTGATAAAGTTTTCCTAAAGGTCGCAAGCTGTCAACCATTCAACGGTTTCATTTTCGCGGATTTTATTTTAATCGCACGTCGAATGAAAGGACAGTCAGGGACGATTCGGAAGCACCCAGACATTGCCTCATGTAGTTAAAAAAAACACTCTTTCAAATTGTTGTAGAAACACGAAAAAAGATATGTTAGACGACTGGGAGCGTCGTCTAATTTTGTACATGTCCACCACGTTTTTTTACCCTTTTCACTATACTAAAGGCATCTCATGACTACTTACAAGCCCTGTAATTACATTTTCACCATCACAAAATTAAGCCTTTGACATCTTGTCTTTTTCTTCGTTATTTTCCATATGATCTATCTATCTATCTATCTATCTATCTATCTATCTATCTATCTATCTATCTATCTATCTATCTATCTATCTATCTATCTATCTATCTATCTATCTATCTATCTATCTATCTATCTATCTGTCTATCTGTCTATCTGTCTATCTGTCTATCTGTCTATCTGTCTATCTGTCTGTCTGTCTGTCTGTCTGTCTGTCTGTCTGTCTGTCTGTCTGTCTGTCTGTCTGTCTGTCTGTCTGTCTGTCTGTCTGTCTGTCTGTCTGTCTGTAATACCTCAAAGTACCCAGTGAAGGAGTTTCACATGGCGAGTGGGCTATTACAAAGTGCTGAACAAGTAGGAACTCCATCCGTGCTTTGATGTAGATGATACTGGAGTGATGCCCTGAGTCGGCAAGAAGACCGTTTCTATGTTGTGCGGACTTGACAAAGAAAGATGAAAGATTCGCAGTGGTGTGAGCAATTAGCCCTTAGACATTTGTTCCGGTTAGAATGATGATGAGTTAGCTTGAAGGCCGGAGTACGAAGTGACGCGTGATAGAACCCGGAGAACAGGCATGGACGAGCTGTATACGGCGGCATGACGAAAGACTAGCGGGATTATCGCGAGTTATCTCTCTTTCCGCTCCTTAAACGCTGAGATGCAGATGAATGGATAGAGTGGGCAACGATGACAATAACCATTACTGAATCACAAGTGCTGAGAACATACGCCGAAAATGTGTAAAAAAAAATGAATGCCTGAGGCAGACCGCTGCACTACGTGCCAAACAAACTAGCAACCCTCGTTGTAGCTACTGTTCACAAAGCTATTGGTCAAAAATGAAAAGGGCTTGAGCCATGATGGTAAATGCACTGTTCCGTAGTGTCAGGCGACAATTTTAGCACATGCAGCTTTTTTTTTTGAGAGCGCAGGAGATTCCTAGTTTTACAGGAACTCGAGAATCGAGAGTCGCTAATGCCCCGCCGTGGTGGTCTAGTGGCTAAGGTACTCGGCTGCTGACCCGCAGGTCACCACGGAATCAAATCCCAGCTACGGCGGCTGCATTTTCGATGGAGGCAAAAATGCTTTAGGCCCGCGTGCTTAGATTTGGGTGCATGTTAGAGAACCCCAAGTGGTCGAAAGCTCCGGTGCCCTCCACTACGGCGTCTCCCATAATCATATGGTGGTTTCGGGACGTTAAACCCCACATATCAATCAATCAGAGGCGGTAATGGCCATAACTCCCCCTAACAGATTCTGTTCGTGACGAAACTAAGAAAAACGAGCTTCGCTTTGCGTCACAATATAAGCAGCTTGCAATTGGACGCGCACACCGTAAGCAGGAGCGCTAAAAACGGCGTTAAAGGCACGGTCATTAATTAAATTATCTAGTCCTCATCTCCCGAGCAACCTGACTCATTACCATTATGTTTATTGTTCTCTTTGTTGTTCTGCGCCCTCGTTAAACAGAAATCGTATGCGAAGATATGGTTCGTTAGCTACTTATGAAATGCGCTTGTTCCTGTCTAAATGCTTGAATCACTTCTGCAGAATACACACACGCACATGCGCCCAGGCACCGCAATGTTCGGGGATGTTCATGTCTCGTGAAGTCCAGGTTTGATATGCGGTTGAGCCTTTCATTTTTTTGGCGCTATAGTATTCCATAACGCTCAAGTCTGAAAATTGGCCTCGTATCAGCGTGCTTAATGTCGTCGAAAGACGATAGTCTTTTGCCGACCTTTTTTTGTGCATAGCGTCGCATTTTCAGCGCAGCCACCAGGGTCTTTAGAATTGTGTGTCCATGTATTTTCTAGTAAAAGGAACACACCACCAAATACTGGCGTGCTGATGTTTCACCTGAAGTATGCGTAAAACTGGCTTTTTCATTGACATTGTTCCCATGTATGAACGCGGCCACCACGTAAAGATGGCCGGGTGATCAGGAAGTACTTAAAACGACACTAAAGTCAATTAACACATTACGTCAGAGTGAAAGCTCAATGTATGACAACGTATAGGCAATATTATCAACAGAAGCACTCTACCTACCGAGAAATTATTGTAAATGCACGACAACAGATGCGCTACGCGTAGGATATTTGCAAAATGATCCCGATGATGTGAGAGGTACCACCTATAAGTAATCACTAGTAATCGTACGAATAACGCGTTCGATGCTCTAACCACTTAGCTATCACAGCGGCCTCAGTAATCGTTCGAGCTGCACTAAATAAAGAACCTTCCGTGCATCAAGAGACGTAATAAAATGCTGCTTGTTCGTTTCTGTTTGAGTCACGGAAAAAAGAACCACCGGACGTTACTATATGGAATAGGGCGAGTGGTTCAAAAGTTCAATTTTTGTCTGGTTAAGCTGGGCAGGTCACGCCATCTAGCGGGGCCCAGTTGTAACAAGCACGTCTGCCATCTCGGAGGTCATGACAAGAAATTGTTCAATGTCTGTTGCTGCTGTGGCTCCCGCTACTTTCCTTATGCTGCTTCTAGGGTCGGCGGCAACGCAGTAAAGCCGGACAACGTTCTGCACGGCGACAGTGACGTGAGACGTTCCACTTGAGGCGAGTAATTTGTAGTGCTTTAACCCGATGCGGCTTACTAAAACGTGATTTCACCAGTACAAACATGCTGGTGAAATTTTAGCGCATTTTGTAGAGCGCCTCATTTAAAAGTGAATATTTTTACATACAATCAGGCTGCCTGAGAATCGGGCTGCACTGGGGCGCTCGCAAGCCGTGACGTAACAAGCGACTAGCTGTGCGAGCGTCTGCATTCCAGCGAACGACATTGTTCCGTGGTCAGCTGCACGTGTAAACGAGATAACTTGGCTTTCTCCAGCTTGACACCGAAAGTGAACGATTTGCAGCGGCTGAAAATTCGTTAGCAGACGACTTATCTGAATCATCCAACCCATGACGTCACACGTGTCATGTCAAGATGACAGTCGCTGGCGGCGGGCGGAGCTAACGGCCTTTGAATTTTATGACTTGTTGCTTTTTAATGAAATATTCCTTTAAGGCGCACTCATCATATCTTTGTAGGCATAATAGACCTTCTACTTTAGGTCTCTGATGAAACCACGAATAGTTGGGAAGTGTGAGTTAATGCTCCGGACGGAGCGCCAAACGTTTATTCTGTCTAAAGTAAAACGAATTTGGGGTATTATTAGCAGCGTGAGGCGTGTTATTGCCTACTAAATAGGAGCGGCGTACTGGGAGCGATTCCGAGAGAGAGGACACGCGCGCGGGGGGGGGGGGGGGGGTGATTCGAAGTGGTACGCTTTCGTTTGCGGTAAATATTGGGCCGTCCATTCCCAGATCCAATCGATGTTCAGTGCTCGAACGAATGCTTCCGGGATGTTCGTGTTATGTGATTCGGATGAGTTCTCTCTGCTCTCCAGTTTCCTTCCCGCACTCCTACTTCACCGCGTATTGGTGAAAAGCGAGATTAGTTTTGAAATTAAAATAAAAAAGGCACAAAAAGAACGCTGGGTACGAGGGCTGCTGTCTCTTCGTTATTGCCTTCCTTGAGGAAGCTCCTGTTTTGTGCTCCTGTCCTTTGATTTATTCCTGTTTGCGCTGAAGTAAGGAAGTGAACTACTTTCGGTGCTCGGCTTGGCTAAATGCAAGGAGAAAGATTGTATCTGGTCTCTCTACTCAATTACGTGTTCAAACTTTATTTCGCGGCTTTTTTCAAATGTAAAATTTGTTCTCCTTAGATGTCTAATAGCTCATAGAACCGAGGTTTGTGTACTTAGACTCGGACGCACGGTAAAGAACCCCGGGTGAACGAGATTTTCGGAGCCCTCCACTACGGCGTCTCTCATAATTATATCGCGCTTTTGGGACGTTGAACTCAAACAATTATTTAATTTAAAGTACAGCGAGACGTGTGCAAGGGCTGTTGATTAGGGGGGGGGGGGAGGCAACTCGCATCTCTAGTTGTTCGGATCTGAACCAAAACAAGCTTTGCAATAGAAACAAACCAAAAAACAAACAAAAAGGTGATGCCGTGTTTCTCCCAACGGCTTGTCTATGTCACCAGCCTTCGAGCGCCTATCCAGCGAGAAGTAGGTAAACAGCACTTAGAATGCAACGTCAAAGGTTCCCGTCTGGCATTGTGGTTGAAAACAAAAACAAAAAAAAACATGAGTAAGCCGTAACCCTGCGCGCTGACGCGAAAGCATGACCCCAATAAAAAAAAAGATTGATTATTTGTGCGCCCCCCCCCCCCTGAGATTAATAAGTTGGGGGGGGGGCGCCATTCTTGCTTCTCAACCCCCGCCTCCATCTTGAGCGCATGCTTACGCAAGAGCCCATATTCGACTCGGCATTCAATGTACCTACGTGCCAAGTTTAGAAGACGAATCATCAATAGTATTCTTGTCGTGGTCGTCATGAATGCTTCGTTAGGTCGTCGCGCAGTGATCGTGTAGCACCCTTATCGAGGCGTGACGCTCAAAATATCCCACTTGCTCTTCTGTCGTTCCAGGGCGTTTTGAGAAATGTGAACTAAACTTCTTAAAATTTTTGAGATTCCTTCCGGGAGAGCCTCCTGCCCTAGAGACCGTCATAGATTCAGCCAATCACGCTTATTTTTTATTTTTCATATTTTGCCACCGTTTCTGGATTGTAAGAGAAAAAAAAGGCATTTAAAATGGGCTGGTTGGACAAATTGAACTGAACGTTTTCCTAGCTGACATGTTTATTGCTTGTCCCCCAGAGAACCTCTTTTCGTAGACATTCATCATAGGAAAGGAACTTGTTAGAACACGTAGCGAAAAAAAAAATATTAAGACAAGCGAAGAACATGTACATGAGACGAGAGGAAATGGACGATTTGCGGATGCTTCAAGGCAATTTTTTTTTCAGTACATCATGTTACCCTCGATTCCCATTACAGCTCCTCGAATAGTTCTGTTACTTTTCTGCGAAAGCTCTCACTTTTTTTTTACGCGAATAGATCTGACTCTGAGACAACGACAAATTACGGCTCTGGCCCATCTAAGCTGTGTCAGATTGCCCGAAAGCAGCCGTTACTTTTTAGCTTGTTTTTAGCCAGTTCTATTGTGCAAATTGGCGCTGAAAGGTTTTTTGCCACTTTTTAGTCAGAAGTGAGTCTGTTAGTTTTTTTCTTTCTTTGGTAATTCAATTTGAATGTCAATCAACGCATAATGTCAAGCCTTTGCACAATCTGATAAAAAAATCGCAGCATATCCACGGAGTGAATGATGATGAGTAGGGGAAGCGTCCATCATCCCGTCCGTGCTTCCGTCCGTTCGTTCGTTCTTGTTTCCGTCCACCTGCGCGACCATCCATCCGTCTGTCCATGCGTCCATCCATTCGTACGTCCGTTCATCTGTCCGTCCATCTTCTAGTCTGTCTGTCCATCCGTCCGTGCGTTCATCTAGTGAACACTCTGGGTACCACCATCTCGCGTCCTCTGTGGCACATTACCGCTCCGCGCGTCCGTCCGTCTATCCGTCCGTCCGTCCGTCCGTCCGTCCGTCCGTCCGTCCGTCCGTCCATCCATCCATCCATCCATCCATCCGTCCGTCCGTCCGTCCGTCCATCCATCCATCCATCCATCCATCCATCCATCCATCCATCCATCCATCCATCCATCCATCCATCCATCCATCCATCCATCCATCCATCCATCCATCCATCCATCCATCCATCCATCCGTCCGTCCGTCCGTCCGTCCGTCCGTCCGTCCGTCCGTCCGTCCGTCCGTCCGTCCGTCCGTCCGTCCGTCCGTCCGTCCGTCCGTCCGTCCGTCCGTCCGTCCGTCCGTCCGTCCGTCCGTCCGTCCGTCCGTCCGCTGCTCTGTCTGTCCGTCCATCCATGCGTCCATCTAGTGAACACTCCAAGTACCGCCATCTCCCATCTCGCAACCCGGTGGCTACATACTACAACGACAGAAGATGGACAGACCCACACTCTAAGGAGCTTCGCTCCTAAAATATGATAATTGGGACAACAGTATTGAAAGTTGGGCGAGTTGGTACTCATTCATGACTTCTTTGCGCAAACACGTACACGGACACAAGAAAAAGAGGCAAACAACACGAGCGCAAACTCACAACTGGTTTATTTTGAACAACGAACTGTACTTATATCTTCACGTAGCCCACACGCCCCCCCCCCCCCCCATAGGTGGAACCAGGAACAAACGAGATAACCTAAAGAAAGCTTATTCAGCGCTACGTCATGATAAGAACCACAAAACAACAAAAATTGAAGAGTTCACGCATCTGCAGACGGATTGTTTGCCTCTTTTCCTTGTGTCCGTGTACGTGTTTCCACAAAGAAGTCATGAATGATAATTGGGATTTCACGTTCAAAAATCACAATTTAATTGTGAAAGACACCGTAATGGAAGGCTCTGGAAATTTCGGCCACCTACAGTTTTTTTAAGGTGCGTCTGAATCTAAGCACATGGGTCTCAATCATGAAGGGCAAAAAACACACAGTTCGCGGCGATGGATCAGTGGCTGTGGCTGCTGACCCAAAGGTTGCGGGTTCGATCCCCGCCCCTGCGGTCACATTTCGAAGGCGGCGAAATGGTAGAGGCCCATATACTTTGCGATGTAAGTGCGCGTTAAAGAACACCAGATGGTCAAAATTTCCGGAGCCTTCTGATAGAGCATCCCTCATAAATTGTATAATGGTTTTGAGACGTAAAAACCGCTCACAAACTTATTACTCACGAAAAACTTAGAATAGCAAACCACTGTTTCTCTCACTTCGCTCTGGTACGCCGAAGCCACTACTTAATTACTTTTCGGTCCATCGCCACTCATGAGCGGTAGTTAAGCAGTCTTCCACCGAGCCGTATCACAGCATATTCTTTGGACAGTGGCGCTTGACAGAAATCCTCAAGCCTTTGACTCCGCCCCCCCCCCCCAAAAAAAAAACACCTGTGCCAAACGAAACCCATATTCTCCAATCCTTAGGTGCACGTTATAAAACCACAGGTGATCGAAATTTCCGGAGCCTTCCACTACGGCGCCTCTCATAATCATATGGTGGTTTTGGGACATTAAAATCCCACATATCAATCAATCGAACTATTCTCCACTCCTGCAATCATCTCTCTTCGGTGGATCACTCCCATTGATGCCACGACTATCCTCAGCCGGGTTTCATTCGCGCAATCGATATCCGTGGCAGTCGGACCAAACAAGTATTCCTGCTGTCTTAGCATTGATTCGTCTCGCTCTTTTACCACCCAGTTAGGGATAAGGGTAGAGATGTGTTTGTGCGTGTGGACGTGCGTGCATGCACGCGTGTGTGTGTGTGTGTGTGTGTGTGTGTGTGTGTGTGTGTGTGTGTGTGTGTGTGTGTGTGTATATAATAGACAGACTGGTACAGAATAATGCTGTATAAGAAAGACACCACAATGTAAAGAAAAAAAAGAGCTTGAGCTTGTCAGGCATAAACGTGAAGGTAGAATAGCTGAAACGAGATACATGCATGAAGAGGAGTTAGCACAAAGCCCGGAAGGGGGTTGGGGTGAGGGGAGTATAGTATTCGTTAGATGGTGGGCAGCACGGCGTCTTTGAGGTGACGGTGATTAATAGGAACGTGTCCAATCCGAGATCCGCCTTTGGGAATGGGTGCTTCTTACTGTCGACCAACTTTCCTGCTTTTTCATCTCGAAGGCCCTCCTCTTCGAACGAGGACTACGCGCATTCTCGCAAGCCCTTGCTGCGTTGCGGTGGAGCACACCCCATCTCTGTCTCGGCTTGTCTTGCATTACGGTGTCGACAATGACTCACTCGTTTCTTGCCTGCGGCTTGGCTTGGCTCCGTTGTCTCTGTCTTGGATTGTCTTGGATCATGGCGCCAACTGTGACTCACTCGTTTCTTGAGTATGGATTGGCTTGGCTGCAGAAAGGGCTGAAAAAACAGACGAGAAAACGAATATAGAACAAAATCAGAGACGGGGTTCCTTCGGTTCCTTCGATATACGTAATCGTTTGCATTCTCGCCAATACACGCGCACTGCAAAGAGAAGAAAGCTTTTTTTTTTTTGCAATGGCCCGATCTGTGCTTGCTCGGAGACTGCACGCATATTGTGCGGAAACTGCCCACTACGCAGGGTTGTTTGCACAACGCTTCCTTGCACAAATGTTTGCTCATGGCCGAGCTTTCTGTAATGAAGAATTCTGGGCTGCTGTTTCAATGAGAAGACGCCGACTTATACCGAACGAGTAGTTTGTTGGAGAGGAGCAGGTTATCGGCGTACGGCTGGTGGGATTAGTATACGGCGAGCCGCTTATTTGAGGCAGCTGTGCTCCCGAAGCAATTACAGAGTTCTATTGCGTTTGAAGCCATCAAACGAAAGCATCCGGAAGAAAGTGGTGATGAAGGGAGGGATGTCAGGCAAAGTAGGCTACGCTATATCCTCGGAGTGGTTGGAATGGAGAATACTTAGAGTGAACACTGCATCTCCTTGACTACAGAATTTTTTGCGCAATACAATCGCGAACAAAAAGTGCTCAGTGAAAGATTAACTTGGGCACCTTACATGTGTTACAAATCACTGAAATTATCCAATAAACTTAAATCATGGCCTACAAAACCTTGATTCATCACTGCGGCTACAACTGCCAACAGTAATTTTTCGGCGTTATACACTATACTGTGTAGCGTTCTCTAACTCATTCGGTTATCGCCTTTTCTGTCTCCCACTTCCCCTTCTCCAGTGCAGGGTAGCAAACCAGGCACTTGCTTTCTGTCTAACCTCCATGCCTTTCTTCATGCTATCTCTCTCTCTCTCTCTCTCTCTCTCTCTCTCTCTCTCTAACTCATTCGGTTATCGCATTGTCACGGCGGATTCATCCATGTGTGATAGCGGCAACTGAGTAGAGTCTGTCGATCACCTCTTTTAGCACTGTTCCCAAGTTGAGTAACTTCGCCGGATCTTTCAGCATGGCTTGAGAAGATTCCCTTAACAGTCTCTAAAGTGGAAATATTTTGTGAGCCTGGCTTAACAGCTAACCGGCATCGAAACTAGCAGAAACCCTCCCGCAGTTCTCGAAGGTAACCAGATTGAGCGATCACTTGCAACACGCTGCATTGCGCGTGTTGTGCAATGTGTGCACTGATGGTTTTTTTTCCTTTTTTTCTATTTTGCTCCCTTACCCATGTGTGGCGTAACTGGACGTTGTGAATTCAACATTCATGGCTTTCCTACATTCTTATCTCTCCGATCCACTTAAATCCATAGAACAGAGGGGGCTGTTAGTTCATTTCAATAAATTTTTCTTCCTTCTCGATAAGTCAACTTCTTTTAAATATCATGCATCATCCATGGTCCATACACCAATCAACGAACGTGGGCTCCTTCCTGCGTTTACTTGATTTCTGCGCGCGGGTATTATAGTGTGTTTCAAGTAAACAAACTGGATGATACAATGGCGTAACCTCCGATCGGGCAAGATATTGGGTTATGTTCGACGGAGCGCGTCCAATGAGAAGCGGCGAAAGCAGGCAAGTTCATCCAATCAAATTAATCGAAGGCTGCTTAATAAACGATGAAGGTAGGGCTTTCTTAGTAAAATAAGGCGATTTGAAATCAATGGTGTTCGCTTTACGCTTTCTTAATTTTCCTTCAGTGACACTGTGCAAATCTATGTACGCTAGTTGTATGCATTGGTTGGCCAGAGAAAAGAAAGAACAGCAGTGTTTCGCATCAATTGAGCCCTCTACTCACCGTATGCGACTCTAGTTTGTTACATCTAGATTTCCGGGCACCATTATACACGTACACTAGTTGTATGCATTGGTTGGCCAGAAAAAAGAAAGAGCAGCAGTGTTTCGCATCAATTAAGTCCTTTACTCACCGTATGCGACTCTAGTTTGTTACATCCAGATTTCCGGGCACCATTATACACGGTCACTTTACTAAACGCGGCACATGATTATTTTACTAAGGAGAAATGATGTGCTAATTACGAAAAAAAATCAGCACCGAACACAAAAGTTAACAATAACGCAAAATGTTGCCAGCTGAGGTTTCGTGAAGGCACTGTAGCAGTTCACAACAGACCTTACATATAACGCAGAGAACGTGAAGTTCTCTCACTTAAATGTACCAAGGGCACTCAAGATAGGTCCCGTAGAATGTAATAGAACGGAACGCGAGATCTAGTCAATGCATGAGCAACCACAATATGAAATGCATGCGAGTTTGGGTTCACTGCAGCCAGCATTATAAAATGCAATTGGCAGTGACCGACAGAGTTACTCCTTTTACTAAAATATTTGAAAGCCGTTAGAGTGCGTGCTAAACGACGCCTCTTGATATTACTTCAGTATTGCATCATTTAATGACGTGGTCCATGGGCCACGAATGCATTGTTGCGGACAGCTTGCGCGATTAATCCATCACCTCGTCCAGCCCTTAAGTGCGAAGTTTTTCAGAGAGTGTGATTCAGGACGTGTGCCCAAAGAGAAAGAAAGTACCAATAATGGGCGGCGGTTACTGAATACGAAGGAGTTATGAAACAAGAAACGGTGTGTTCAAGTGACGACTGACCAAGTAGAGGGAGAATAATATAATGACTTAATCGCACAGCGGGAGTAATTATTATGCTAATAGAGATTGCGATGTTGCACGCATAGGCGTATCAGCCGATGGGGGAAGGGGGCAAGGGGGCGCGAGCCCCCCTACTGAGAGTCCCCACTTTTGATAGTGGTCACGCTTGGCTGTGCAGGCTGGGGAAACCAAGAAGTAAGGCGTAGTTTTCGATCACAACAGTAATCACTCGATGTTCTTACGGGAGAATGAAATTGTTTCGAGGCTATGGTACAACATAGCGAAATTTTGTCAACATTTCCGCTGTGATGACTTTCTTTGTAGGATCTCTCCCCCCCCACACACACGCACACACACACACACACGCACACACGCGCACACGCACACACACGCACACACACACACACACACACACACACACATATATATATATATATATATATATATATATATATATATATATATATATATATATATATATATATATATATATATATATATATATATATTGAATGAACTTGCAGATAGCACATTTGAAAAGGAAATCGTATTTACTAATGTTTCGGCCATGGCACGGCCTTCGTCAGAGTAAGTACGTATGATACAATGCAGCCGCTTTTATAGGCTCACGTGATGAACTCTCGGTATAGCAGGTAGGACAATCAAAGTAAAAACATGGTAATCTGTCAGAACCTTGTGTTGACATGACTGACATGCGACGGGTGCATGAATACACAAGTTTCAAGTTTTCTTGCGCATCGACATGCGGGGCACAGTATGGTTGGCAAAACATTTAAAATAGCTCTGAAGTAAAGAAAGCACGGTTGACTAATATACATTTTAATATACACTAAAATATTTTACTAATCTAAGAAGTCGTGTTGTTATAGTGCGAGGCAGGTGAGCTTTCCTACGTTTTCATAGATACCTGAACGAATGGTGTTAAATTGTGGATCAAGAAGGAAACCCTCACTTCCCTATCGCTGATTTGTCTTGAAACCGGACTGAATAATAGTGGCCCTAATTTTGTGGAAACCATGGGCAGGCATACTGACGTGCTTCGACAGCGGTAGATTAGGGAGGCTTACGGCATGTGCACGGTGATTATTAAAACGAATTCTGAAACTTGTCTCTGTTTGACCTATATACTGAGCTCCGCATGTTGAACACTCGTTAATATTGATGACGTTGATACTATCACACGTGTCGTTCCCATTTATCTTTAAAGAAAAACTGGACGATGTACTTAAAACTGTTTTAGATGTCGTCATGTGCGCGCACACTTTGCAACGTGGTTTGTTGCAGGGATGACAGCCTTCATGATGTGAACACGTGGTTTTAGATGAGGTTAGTAAATCACGAAGGTTCCGCGATCGTCGGTAGACCACACGTGGTTGTTCTGTAAAGATTCCTTTGAGCCGCTCGCTCTGTATTAAAATGTTGAAATGTTTCTTTAAGATATGGTTCGCATTTGGAGCTGAGGCCACATGTGTCAAAATTAGATTAGTCCGCAAACAATCTTTGGGTCTTTTGTTAGTATTCAGCAGGTCTGAACGGTCGAGCTCTTCTGCACGTTTGCTGGCGTCTGTGATTATGCTGGCCAGATAGCTCTGTTTTTCGAGCGCGCTCCGATGTTGTTCGCAGTGGCGGGAAAATTCGCTGCTATCGGAGCATATTTTCTTTAAAACGGACTGCTTGGCTGTAGGGAATAATAGTTTTATTGTGTTTCACGTGACTACTACTAAAGTGAAGATATTGCTGCCTATCCGTGGGTTTCCTGTAAAGATTAGTTATCAGCTTCCCGTTACGTAGAGTGACCATGACATCAAGGAAGCTTATGTTCACAGGTGAATACGAGTGCGAAAAATAAATCGCCGGATGAGCGTTGCTAAGATCTGCTATGAAAGAAAGAAGTTGCGATTCACTGTGGTGCCAGATTAGGAAAATGTCGTCGATGAACCGCTTATAGTAAAATGGCTTATATTCACAATTTGCAAGAAATTTGTTTTCAAGGAGCCCCATAAATATGTTTGCGTAGTTTGGTCCAATTCTTGTGCCCATAGATGTACCGCTAACTTGAACATAATGTGTCCCATCAAATTCGAAATTGTTAAGTTCAAGAATGAGCTTAAGCAACGTAGCTAACGTAGATGCGGAAACTGGTTTGTTGGCGTCGCAATCGTTGTACGCGCAGAAAACTGCCTCGATGCCATCTGAGTGAGGGATATTAGTATATAGTGACGTGACATCTAACGTAATGAGAAACGAATTTTGAACAACCTGTAGGTCAACAATATCTGATAGAAAGTGATTGGTATCTTTAATGTAAGACGAAAAGCTGAACGGAATGGTATTAATGAGGCTATCTACATAACGGGAAAGGTTCTCAGTCACTGTTCCAATTCCAGAAATTATCGGTCTACCGGAATTACCTCTCTTATGAATTTCGGGAGGAAGGTAAAACCTGCCAGCTACTGGGCTCAACGGTATTAGGAATTTCCGAGTGCCATAGATCATTTCTTTATCATTAAAGAGCGCAGTCAAAGTATCACGAACAATATCTTTGAACTCGTTTGTTGAGTCATGATCTTGCCGCTTGTAATATGATGCATCACTGAGCTGCCTATGACCTTCGCTGATATATTTGCTTCTGTCCATTACAACAATGGCGCCTGCTTTATCTGCAGGTTTTATAATTATGTCATTTCGACTAGCGAGGGATTCAATTGCTTGTTGCTCTCTGTCAGTAAGGTTGCGGTGCAATCGTGTACGTTCTTTATATGCCTGCATGACATCGCGTTGTACAGCTCTGATATAAAGACATTTGTCTCTTTAGGAGGGAGGTGTCCAATGCTTGTAAGATGGCAATGATGATCTATCGGTATTGTGAGCCGAGCACCGATCATAAAAGTACTCACGGAGGCGCTTGTTACGTTCGAAATTGTGAAGATCCTTCACCAACTGAAATTCACTATAGCCTCCTGTTGTAGGGCAAAAATTAAGTCCTCGAGATAACACACTGCGTTCCTCAATTCATAGATCGTAACATGACAAATTTATAATGTTATCCTGTCCAGAAGATTTACTTTCCAGCTCGTGCTGGCGCATTTCAGCTGTAGTTAGAATGCTTCTTTGTCGGGAGCATTCCTTTTTTCTTAAGTTGTCACGCGCGACCTTCTTTGGTTTTTTAGCATCCAGCTCGGCTAACTTCTGTGACCGATATAATTCGAGAGTTTTTAATTCTTCAGTCGTAAACTGAGAGGATTGCACAAGCTGTTTTTCCTGATTCCGCAGACCTTTTTCTGATGATTCATAATGGCTAATAAGTATGCTGGTTAGTTCAACAGACGCCCGGTTTAAGGTGTTGTTCCACCTTGACAGGTTTTTATTTGACATCTCTGATGTGGCCGGCTGCAGTTTTAGTTTTAAACCTTTAGGCCCCGCCGCGGTGGTCTAGTGGCTAAGGCACTCGGCTGCTGACCCGCAGGGCGCGGGTTCGAATCCCGGCTGCGGCGGCTGCATTTCCGATGGAGGCGGAAATGTTGTAGGCCCGTGTGCTCAGATTTGGGTGCACGTTAAAGAACCCCAGGTGGTCGAAATTTCCGGAGCCCTCCACTACGGCGTCTCTCATAATCATATAGTGGTTTTGGGACGTTAAACCCCACACATCAGTTTTAAACCTTTAGGAGCACTTGTTGCCGCGACATACATTCTAAGCATAAAAGTGTGCGATTCACAACGAGCCCGTTTTTCTATAACCTTCCTGGTCCTTAAAAAGTTCATTGAGCCAACAGACAAAGTACTCTCAGCCAGCTGGCGTTGTGTTAGTCAGTTCGTTCCTCTCGTGGTTGTGCCTCTGTTCCGGAGTCCGTAGCGTGGTTGAGACGGCGAAAGTGATGCGACGACCGCAGGCGGCGGTAGGCAAGACGTAGGCTGTGTAGATTGCGACTTGTTCATGTGGGCACGCGATGCTTTCGAGGTGACGTTCTCTGCTACGGAAGGCTTGCTCGTCAAGGTGAAGGTTGCTGTCGGCGCGGTGTTGTTTCTTGAGTTCGGCTGTGCTGTAGGATGACTGGGTGCTGAAGGTCGCCCAGCTCGATCCACTCGATGCGGAGAGTTGTCATTCGTTGATGAATCGCACCAGGCAGCTGATGTCGCATCCACCGGTCTCCTGAAGCACAGGTAGCGGATATATATATATATATATATATATATATATATATATATATATATATATATATATATATATATATATATATATATATATATATTCAGATCCCGGCTGACGAGTCAGGTAGGTTGGCCCTCTTACTCGCGAAAGAGTTGGTACGCCACTGGCTGCACGGCTTCTAAGCCAAGAATGTTCTCGCTGTCCCTCTTTGGCAACAACGGCCATTGTTTGCGACCATCGCGAACGAGAACACTGCTGTAATGTCTAAATATAAATCATTGAATAATCTGTTGCTATTACTGTTGCAGTTACTGTGGCTGCAGCGTGCGCGCGTTTGGTGTGGTGTGGTGTGGTGTGGTGTGGCGAGGCGTGGCGAGGCATGGCGTGGCACAGCGTGCGTGCGTGCGCGCACGCGCACGTTTGCGTGTGTGCTCTTTTTTATTTTACAGCAAAGGCTGTGACAACAGTGCCGTGGTTGTCCACCACCTCCGCAGTTGTCCATAACCGCTATTGCGTGGCGAAATAACGATAAATAATGAAATGAGAAAAAAAATTCTCGAATCGCATGGGACTTGAACCCACGCCCTCGGTGAGGCATATGAGTATTCTACCATCGTGCCATGCCGTTGCTTGAAACGCTTTTGTGGAAGGCACCTATACAGGCGTAACGTTGGGAAAAGAATCACATTAACCTGCAGAATATATCGTGGTGGAGCGTGGCAGAAGAGTAAGGTAATGACCAGGTGTCAGAAAATGTTGACTGTGCAACGAGTGCGTGGGTTAAAGCTCGCCATCCAATACAATTATCTCAGTAACGATTCTTCATCGTCATCAGCCATGCAGAATCAACGAGCTGCACATACATAATACATTGCAGATGTGTAGCAGGTACCTCGCTTCCTAGCAATGGCATGTGGGCCTTTCCCTACTTCGCAAAAATTATGACTGATGGCGGAGTGAGTACCATACAAGTGTGCTTGTAGTAGTTGCACCAGGAGTGTTTAAAAATAATTGTTGATGCCTTTATCAAGGGAATCGGTAAAACATGGAAGTGAAACGTGTCCTTACAAAATTAGTTTAATGTACAATGATATAAGACAGCTTGCACAATTTTCTTTGGTGTTTGAAAGCCACAGCACCGCTTAACGAGAGGTGGGTTGGGCTTCGCGTAAATTCATCGCAAATAAATGAGCCGAAAGACTGTCTCAACGTGCGGTTGAGCATGGCGGGCGTTGGAGGGGATGAAGCGAGAGAAAAGTGTGTGGAAAGCGAGCGGAGGGGCCGGCAGCTGCGGGCGCTGCAGCGAGCGTGCTGCGGGAGAAGGTGAGAGTGACGTCAGGGCGCAATTGCGAAGGAGGCGTGTGCGAGAAGCGTGACGTCAACGCGCAGCTGCAGCGTTGCCTATTTGGCACCGCTCCAACTCCTGCGGTGAGGGGAACGCATTGCGGCGCGTTCGTGCGGACGCTCGTACGTACGGCGTTACACACGTGAGTCAAAGGGCTGCTTCTCGCCTGAAAGAACGTTCTGTTGCGAACTGCGTGAGCCGATCTGAACTGGTGATCCTAAGAAGGCCAAGGTGATGAAGGGTGAATGCCGAACTTCTGCTGAACTCCGTCTTGCGGCCAAGCGGATTCAGACCACACAGAGTCAAGCGGAGTCAAAAGAACGAAGATTAGACAAATCCGTATACCACAAATAATTCCCATGGTGACTGAAATGCCGTGCGTTGTAGCTCCCATAGAAAATAAAGCCAGGGTGCCCTCAAGTGTATTTATATAAACTCTGTACTTTGCACAACTTGCGGTTACACTGCTCCAAACCGAATTTCGATTTCCTTGTATAGAGAAGCACCTTGTGACGTAGATATCACCTTCAAAAATTGCCAAGGAGCAAGCTGCCGGCCTTACTGCTTATAAAACTTTAGTTGCTTGCTAGCACGTTCATTGCTTGCCTCTTCCGGCGAAATTGGATGTTCTTGTTTTTGTGTTTTCGTAAATTTTTTTCTCACTGGCACGCTCCAATAGCGAGTACCAAGTGGCGGCGCGACAAAACATACTTGCTCTTGTACTGCCCTACCGTCATATGATCCAATTAAAGATAGAGAGTGCGATAAGAAAAAAAAAAGAAACCTAAATATTATTGACGGAAGCGTTAAACTCGAGCGATAATCGATTAATCTGGTCTGGTTCGCAATGCTCGTAGAAAATCCTCCAGGAAGCTCTTTCGCAATAGCTGCCGCATATGCGTGTGCTTTGTGTTGGCTAAGCCATGGCTACGTGGGAGACGTTCTCTAGGTCGACTCACATGGGTATATTGGAAAAGGAGAAGAAACAAACAAGGATGGAAACAAGGAAAGAAAGACGGAAGGAAACAAATAAGGAAAGAAGGGAGGAAGAAAGGAAACGAAGAAGGAAAGAAAGGAAGAAACATGGAAGGAAACAAAGAAGGAAAGAAAGAGACAATGAAACAAGGAAGGAAAGGAGTAAGGAAGGAAGAAAGAAAGGAAGGAGAGATGAATGAAATCAGGAAATAAACAGAGAGAGAGAGAGAGAAAAGGAAAGCAAGAAAGAAGATAAATAATGGAGGACCTCGTGGCAGGCAGTGCATACGAAGGGATCCTCATAAGAGCGACGCATAGGATGAAATGACGGAGAGCTTACAGTTTCAATAATTCTTTTTCAAGGATCCAGTTCGAACCGGTGCCCATTACCTTTGGGAAGATTAAACCGTTCATCCCTCGGAAGGAGGTGAAAGATGATGATGGAGGCGATGCTTTTACTCTAAAAAAAATTTCTTTAAAGCGATTATCGCGGAGAGGCGAGGCAAAGCTTAGCATAAGCCCAAGAAATAAAACCGGCCGATGATACTTCTTCAGAAGTGTTGTTTGTATT
>WOVY01001878.1:205000-270862 GCA_013436015.1 Rhipicephalus annulatus
CGTCCAAGGTCGCGGTGAAATGAATTCCAACGAATCCACAAACACAATGATCGACGTCCCTTCGACCAGCGCCGCCCTTTCGCATACCTGTGTACGTGTTCACTCATTTAACACCCCCTCCTACAACCACGTTAACCAATTTAGCCATCGACCCAAGTAAGTCGCAATTTAACACCCCATTTCACAACCACGTTAACCAATTTAGCCATCGACCCAAGTAAGTCGCACTTTTACACCCCGTTAACCAATTATATGCTCCGCATCCTCCTCAGTGTTCCCCCGAGTGAAGCTGCGTGCAATATTTCTTTACATTTTCGCTAAATAAAAAAAACGAAGAGCGATTGTTTATCAAGTACTTAGTGCGATGGAATTAAACATACCGTTTTAGTGTTAATAAAAAAGAAAGGAGTACATAGGAATGAGGCATACTGTTTTAGTCTTCATAAAAAAAAGAAAGAAGGATGCGGAAGATTTGCTGGCTCGAAAAAAGAGAAGTTACCGAACTATCAGCATCATGAAAAACTCCGTGGAGCATCTGACTGTATTATCTCTAAACTAATTTTTCAGGTGGGCTTTATTTCATTTTAGTTTCATTTAAGTATCCTGTTCTTGGCCCATTCCCCTCTGTGGGTGAGCGCCATTCATCTGAGGTCATCAGCATCAGCATCAGAAAGCTCCTTCGGACAGCGATGTTGTGCCCAGAGCATCAGCCTTCGGTACTTGAGGACCCCAGCTAAAATTGCTCCCGCGGAGCATTTTCTTTATATTCGTGTCATAAGCAGCGTGGCATAGTGTATCAATGGATACCGGGCCACTGCGGCATTTACGGAAACAATCGCGCAGATGAAGCAGCCCGATCTGCTCATGGCGCCGCCCCTTGTGCAGCTATACCATAATCAAGAACGAACACCGCTACAAGGCTCCGATTACTTGCACGAGAACTGACGCTCGCGCACTGCAATTTGGCGGCATTTACCAACGCCCGTCTTCATTACTTCGACCCCACACCTACAGCACCGTCTTCCATCGGGAATAACCAGTGCCGAAGAGACGATCTTGGGCCGCCTGTGGCTCGGGGTGGCCTTCGCGAATGCTTATTCGTTTCAAATTGAAATGGCCAACAGCCCAACATGCGACATTTAACTGTGGCTGTGCTGAGACAATTGTCCCTTCTCTGCGAGTGTCCTCGCTTCAGTGCGCCAAGAACTTTAGAAAGTTCTAAATAGACTTGATAATCGCCAATTGTCCGAAGACCGGGTCTTAGGACACTGTCCGGGACCGTTCTCAGCAGGCGAGGCATTGAGAGCACTGTTGCGCTTCTTGCGGTTAAGTGTTTCTCAAAGACGCGATCTATACGTTGATTGTACTGTCGTACGATTTGTCGTTGATTGTACTGCTGTCCTTCTTTTTTCCTTTTTTTCTTTTTCTGAGATCTTTTTTCTGTCATCTTCTATTGTCTTTACCCCCTGCTTCAGCACAGGGTAGCCAGCCTGTCTAAGAACTAACCAACATCCTCGTTCTTCCTCTTCTTCTCCTCCTATGGGTTGCAGTGAAGTCAATGGCGCGTGTACACGTGAGTGTGATGCCACTCTCAGTTGGATCCATATGGCTGGCTGATAACTAGAAAAGTCACATGGTTTCTTATGTAATTGCCTAAAACTTATAGGCGTCCCAGGGTTCCTCTTTGGGGGGGGGCGAGAAAGAGAGGGATGGAAGTTTATCACAGCGCTATTATGTCAATATATAATGCCGACTTTGCCCCCCCCCCCCCCCCGAGCCGCAGAGCGCATCCCTTCCCTATCACCTCAATGTATGGGGCTGACTTACCACCCCCATCCCCTCTTTGGTGACTCGGCGGGGGGAGGGAGGGCGATTGCGGCTGATTTGGATTTTGCTCGCCCGCATAAGTAACGCACTTAGAAAATTATAAAGACAAAAAATGTGAAGAATAGAGACATTTCGGTTGTTCAGGTTAAATTTTAGTATCATATTACTATTAGGAGTATATCATTCTTGGAGAAATAAACAGCACGTTAGCGGCCATACAGTGACCCACTCACGCCATGCACGTCATGTTTACTTAGAGAAACTGACATTTAGAAAAGGTGGTGCTGTCTAAGAAAATTAAAGAAAAGGACAGAAATTTTAGCAACCTGACCTGTCTTTTTTTCTACGAATTCCTGCAGAGCTTTAAGTCTCATAATAAATGAAGTAGCATTTATGTGTGCAAGGCGACAGAGAAAATAACCACTAAAACTTCAGTACTATACTTTGACGCGGTCGCAGGCATGCGCTTCGGTTACATCACTGCCGCAGTTTCGCCAAGGTAAGTTGGCGCGGAGCGTCGACACATCCCGCATAGCCAGCTTTAAGTACGCAGCCAACTTTCCAATGTTACAGCGGCTTTCCATATATCCCCATTTGTCGTCCTTTCTTGCTCCTTCTCTCATCGGCCCCCCTACCCAAAGGCCCCCCTACCCAATGTATGGGTAGGGAGGCCTTTGTCAGGCAGTTGCATCTGCCTTTAGCCCCTTCATCCAAGACCATGACTGTCTGAATAAACTTCTTATCTATCTATCGCGGATGTTCATCCTTGTCTGAGGCACCCTTGACCGCGCAAGCTATAATAGGGAACCGTGCTTGCGTGGCGAAATTCCTCGGCTGAGTGACTGTATCACACACACAGACAAAAAGAGCCGAGTAACCGATACGTCGTCGCCACAGGAGTCTACACCATGATATCTGTTTGACGAGAAAGAGAGTGCGACTACATTCGTTTGCCGCTATACCACCCGATCCATGGTGTTGCGTGTCTGTTGTCCCAGTGACGGTTGATATGCTCACCCGCTGTTGTAATCTGGTAATGCGGAACCGAAGCCTGGGTCGCCACGGTGTCAGGTGAATCGTAAAAGCCAGCTACTTGTGAACGCCTGTACTGAAGCTCACAGGTATCCCTCGTGACAAATAAATAAATAAATAAATAAATAAATAAATAAATAAATAAATAAATAAATAAATAAAGTCAGATCCCACGTACAGTGGGAATTGATAATATGCGAAGCACGAATGAGAATTGTGGACATGTCACTTTAAAATCAGCACAAAGTTACGAGGTGGAGGTAAATTATGTCGTACATGACTTCCGTGTGATGATTATCATGTTTGAATGTGGCATTTACCAATGTCGCCCATTCGCGTCACGTAATACCAAGTTTGTACATGTGAAGCTAGCGAGGCCGCGAGCGCATCATGAGCGTAGCAGGTAGTGATGTTGTTACATGACAAGCATCTCATGATTATTATGTTTGCACCAGTCACATACCTTCATCTTCCATTCACGTGCTGTAATACCAAATTTGGTATATGTGACGCTAGCGAAACGGCCGCGATTGCATCATGAGCGTGGCATGTTGTCATGTTGTTCATGACACGCATGTCATGAACAACGTATGTCATGGAATCAAGACGTACCATACTAGTTTTGCAACATGCCATGTGAACGAAACCACCGCAAAAGCTGCAGGACCATGAAATGTAAATCCTGACATTCATGACATATATCTGATGATTTTCATCTTATGACTAGTCAGATATCTTCTTCATATGTCATGTTATGTCATACCAAGTTTGGTATCGATACCATTATCGAAACGGCCATGAGAGCTAAAAGTCGTTGGCGGCTAGATAGATAGATACGCTCAAAGTCACCGAAGTTCGCTAAGAAATGCTTCGCATTAAATAAATTGTGAAGAGGTTTATTAGCCGTTAAAGGCAGCGACGAGACAGCGTGAAGAACCGTCCAGCGATCGGCACAGCAACGAACCGAGAGAGAGAGAATAAACATTTATTAATAACAAATGGAAACTGAGCCTTCTTTGGGTGGGGCCCTCAGTCCAGGGCTCCATTGCCTTGCGCGACCCTGCGAGCCCGCTGGACCAGCTGCTGCTGTTCCTGCCGGCGTAAGCTGAGCAGTGCAGACTCCCAAGAGGAAGGGGTGGGATTGGGAATGGGAGGCACGCCCTGTGGGGCAGAGCATTCCCACGTGGAGTGGTACACCGTCGGTACGGATCCACAGAAGGGGCAGTAGGAGGGGTAGAGAGTCGGATGAAAGCGATTTAGCATATAAAGGCAAGGAAATGAATTGGTCTGCAGTTGCCGCCAAGCGACAGCATCTGCTCTGTTAAGTGAAGGATGAGGGGGAGGATACGTATAACGACTCTGTCGATAGTACTGCAGCGTAGCGTTGTAGTTTAGTGGTTCTGTCGATGCGTCGTCTGGATTGGACAGCTCTTCCAATGGAGCCCGGCCGGTCAGCTCTCGGGTAACCGCATGAACGCGTTCATTACCATGGAGAGAGGCGTGTCCAGGAGTCCAGACGATACGCACAGGACGTAATGCGGACGGTGAGACAGAAGAGAGGATATTGTGTGTATGTGCAGCCACAAGTCCTTGAGCGAAAGCACGGCAAGCAGCTTGTGAATCTGTTACAATAGTGACAGGGGAGTCATGTGACAGTGTCGTAGCGTAAACAATTGCCAGAGCGAGAGCTCCCTCCTCTGCCAGACCACTGTCTGTAGTGCGAAGTGTGGCAGACGCCACAAGGGCGTCTGTGTCATCTGTCACGGCTAAACACATGGCTGACTTCTCTGGGTAGCGTGCTGCATCAGTGTAAAGTACTTGTAAGTCTGATGTACCATCACCAAAGACGCGTGTCATAGCCTGAACTCGGGCACGTCGACGACCGGCGTGGCGGGAGGGATTCATATTGCGTGGAATCGGAGGCACTTTGATGAGTGTGCGGACAGTAGAAGCAAGTTTATATCGCGGTACTTGTGCGGGTTTTTGAGGAATCGGGTAGCCAAGACGAGACAGGATGGCGCAGCCCTGACGGGTCTGCCTGAGCCGTTGGAGCTGACTATTGTGCTGGGCCTCGATGAGTTCGGTTATGGTGTTGTGGACTCCTAATTGAAGGAGGCGTTGTGTAGATGCGTGTGGAGGCAAGCCGATAGCCGCCTTCACAGCTGTCCGTAGAAGGATGTCCATCTTTTTTATTTGAGCTAGAGTGAGATTGTGAAAGGGAAGATGATAGGTGAGCCGACTAACTATGAGTGCTTGTACTAAGCGGAGGACATCTTTCTCACAGAGGCCTCTCCTGCGATTGGTGATGCGTTGGATCATGTGTGTAATTTGAGTTATCTGCTGAGCCAGAAGGTGTGTAGTGTACGAGGCCCTGCCGTCGGACTGAAGGTAGAGGCCTAAAATGCGAATTCTTTGTACCAGAGGGATAGGATGGCCATCAAGAAACAGCGAAATGTCAGGAGAATCAGCGGTTTTGCGGCGCCTCTTGTATACTAATAACAACTCCGACTTATCCACTGAGCACGTAAGGCTGCCGGCAGCAGCATAGTCTTGTACCACAGACACAGCTTCCTGTAGGGCGTCCTGAATGGTTCCGTCTGATCCTTTGGTCGCCCAAATTGTAATGTCATCTGCATAGATGGCATGCGAAGCACGAGCCGCGAGAGCCGGGCGTTGGCGATGCTGCTTGCTGCAGGCACATCTTCTTCTTCACAATATCGCCCCCGCTGAAAAAAGAGCCATCCTGGCGACCTAAGAAGTTTCAGGGAGAGGCTCATGATACGGTTTTAGGCGGGAAACATGGACGATGTCACGTGCACGCCGGCGCATGTCATCCGATCGGGAAACTGGCTCAATTAAGTAATTAACCGGAGAGGTTTTCTCTAAAACGGTGTAAGGCCCCTCGTACCGGGGGACAAGTTTTGATGAGAGTCCCGGAGTTTGGTATGGAATGGCAAGCCACACGAGAGACCCTGGGGCATAGTTGGGATCCGGAAGAGAGGTGCAACGGTTTTCTTTCTGGCGTTGCTGCTCGTCCGAGGTGAACGCACGGGCGAGCTGGCGGCACTCTTCGGCTTGTCGAGCAGCATCGGAGATAGGTGGACATTCGGAAGCATCAGGACGGTAGGGAAGCAGAGTATCAATTGTATGGGAAGGGTCACGTCCATAAAGAAGAAAGAAAGGTGAAAATCCTGTGGTTGTTTGTATTGCAGTATTGTATGCAAATGTCACGTATGGGAGAACACGGTCCCAGTTGCTATGATTAGATGCCACGTACATTGAGAGCATATCACCCAGCGTGCGGTTAAACCGTTCCGTTAGCCCATTAGTCTGCGGGTGGTATGCCGTCGTTTTCCGATGAATGACGTGGCATTCCGAAAGCAGAGCTTCGACGACCTCGGAGAGAAAAGCGCGGCCTCTGTCACTAAGGAGCTCTCGAGGTGCGCCATGTCGAAGGATAAATTGACGTAAAATGAAAGAGGCGACATCCTGAGCGGTAGCGCTCGGTAAAGCGGCTGTTTCGGCGTAGCGTGTTAGATGGTCGACCGCCACTATAATCCACCGATTGCCATCTGATGTCAATGGAAGGGGGCCGTAGAGGTCAACGCCAACGCAATCAAAAGGCTTGGCAGGGCACGGAAGTGGCTGCAATGCGCCAGTAGCACGTAGCGGTGTTGATTTGCGTCGCTGGCAGTCAGGACAGCACTGCACAAATTTGCGTACGAAATTGTACATGCCGCGCCAGTAATAGCGATGGCGAAGGCGTTCATATGTTTTGAACACCCCGGCGTGGCCACATTGTGGATCGTCGTGAAGAGAAGCGCATACCTGCGATCGCAAAGTGCGTGGAATGACCAGTAGCCACCGGCGGCCATCAGGAGAGTAGTTGCGTCGATGGAGAAGTTGATCGCGGATGGCAAAATGGAAAGCTTGACGTCGGAGGGATCGAGATACCGGAAGGTTGGGCGTACCGGATAGATATTCGAGAAGAGATGCGATCCACGGGTCACGACGTTGTTCGGTGGCAATTGAGTCAAGATTTAACGATGACAAGTACTGGAGGCACGTGTTTCCGCACGTCGGATCTGGTGGCAAAGGTGAGCGGGACAGGGCGTCAGCGTCAGAGTGTTTGCGTCCACAGCGGTATACGACGCGAATGTCGTACTCTTGGATTCGGAGTGCCCATCGCGCAAGGCGGCCAGAAGGGTCTTTCAGCGTGGAGAGCCAGCAAAGCGCGTGGTGATCAGTTACTAGATCGAACGGGCGGCCGTATAAGTACGGCCGGAACTTTCCAAGCGCCCAAACCAGAGCCAAACACTCTTTTTCTGTCACGCTGTAATTAGTTTCGGCTTTCGTCAGAGTGCGGCTAGCGTAGGCTACAACGTATTCTGAATAGCCGGGTTTTCGTTGCGCGAGGACAGCACCTAGCCCGACGCCGCTGGCGTCGGTGTGCACTTCGGTAGGAGCCGTCGGGTCGAAGTGGCGAAGAATAGGTGGCGAGGTGAGCAGACGGCGCAGAGTAGTGAAGGCAACGTCACATGAAGGGGACCAGGAGGAGAGGTTCACGTCACCGCGAAGAAGCTGGGTTAATGGTGACATGATGGATGCAAAATTGCGAACAAAGCGCCGGAAATATGAGCATAGGCCTACAAAACTGCGAAGTTCCTTCATGGTCGTCGGCTTGGGAAATTCTGCGACTGCTCGAAGTTTTGCTGGGTCGGGTAATACGCCGTGCTTTGACACGATGTGGCCTAGGATGACGAGCTCGCGTGCAGCGAAGCGGCATTTTTTCAGGTTAAGCTACAGGCCAGCTTTGGTCAGACAAGTCAAAACCTGCCTGAGGCGAAGGAGGTGCGTAGGAAAGTCGTGCGAGAAAACCACGACATCGTCGAGGTAGCATAGGCACATATTCCACTTGAGGCCACGTAGCGTATTATCCATAAGTCGTTCAAACGTGGCAGGCGCGTTACAAAGCCCAAAGGGCATGACGTTAAACTCGTATAGTCCGTCAGGTGTAATAAATGCAGTTTTTTGGCGATCGGCTTCAGCCATTGGAACTTGCCAGTAGCCAGACCGCAAATCCAGCGACGAGAAGAATTCCGCTCCGTGAAGGGTGTCGATGGCGTCATCAATGCGCGGCAAAGGATATACGTCCTTGCGGGTTATCTTATTCAAACGACGATAGTCTACGCAAAATCGGATAGATCCGTCTTTCTTACGCACCAAGACGACAGGAGACGCCCAGGGACTGTGAGATGGTCGAATAACGTCTCTACGAAGCATATCTTCGACTTGATCGTTGATTATGCGGCGCTCTTCAGTGGAGACACGGTATGGTCTTTGACGCAGTGGTTGGTGTAGGCCGGTGTTAACATGATGCTTGACTTGCGATGTGCGGCCTAGTTGAGGTTGGGACACATCGAAGGAATTCCGGAACTCATGCAGAAGATCAAGCAGGTCGGCATGTTCGGTGGGAGTAAGGGTGTCGGCGATGGCGCTGGAAAACGTATTCTTGGACGACTCCTCGAGGGCCGACAGTGATTTTGGGTGGTCGCAGTAGTCATCCGGGACATCAACCAAAGACGAAGGGTCGAGATCCTGCACGCGGCCGAGACATTCCCCCGCAAGCAAAGTGACAGTTGTGGAAAGCGGGTTTAGTATGAACATATGGCTTCTTCCGGCGGCAAGGTCAATCGTTGCGAAAGGCAGCGGCAGAACTCGACGACTCGTGAAGATATCGGAAGGCATAAAAAAGACTGTAGCGTCAGTGTAGGCGTTGCATGAAATTGGAACAAGTGCGAAGTTTTCAGGCGGAATATCGGTGTCTTCATGCACGAACAACTTCGGCGGCTGATGAAGAGCGTCAAGTAATGGGACATCACAAAAGGGTGAAAACTCAACTTCAGCGCGTGCGCAGTCGATGACGGCATTATGGCGGGATAGGAAGTCCCATCCGAGGATGACATCATGCGAACAGACAGCGAGGACAATAAACTCCACAGTGTAAACAATGCCTTCGATGGACACTCTTGCAGTGCAGGCTGCGAGAGGCGTTACTTGCTGTGCACTTGCGGTGTGGAGTGACAGTCCCGAAAGCGGCGTCGTGACTTTACGTAATACACGGCAGACATTAGCGGCAATAACAGAAACAGCGGCGCCGGTGTCTACAAGGGCGAAAGTAGAATAACCTTCAACAGTTACTGCGACCACGTTAGCAGGAGAGGGGCGAGGGCTTAGACAGTTCGAAAATGGCGCAGTTCTTGCCTCTTGAACTGCGGTGCTTAGTTTTCCTGGTCAGGTCTGGGCCGGCGACGCATGGGGGAGGGCGATCGCCGACGAGGAGAGGCTGCGCGCGGCGTCACGAAGTCGGGGTCGTTAGGAGGGGCATAGCGAGGTGACGAGACCGGCCCGTATTGCGCGAAGGGTTGGCTGCCGGTTTGCGACGATCGGACATAGTCGCCGAACGTCTGAGGTCGACGGCGGCAGTAGCGGGCAACGTGTCCGGGAGTAAAGCAGGCGTAGCATATCGGTCGGTTATCTGGCGTCCTCCAAGAATTGGCTACTGGTGGTGCCGCCCAAGGTGCAGTATAAGCAGCCGGGTGCGCGGGCTGTGAGCGCGAGGTGTAGGGTGGTTGCGGAAGCCTACGCACAGCGTCTGCATATGTGAACGGCGCTGCTACAGGCTGCATCACTTGCGAGCAGGCGACAGGAGGAGCCACAGGCTGCGCTGCATACGTTAGGGGCGCGGCCACAGGCTGCATGGCTGGCGGATAGGCGACAGGAGGGCCTACCGGCTGCGCGGCACGCTGGCAGTGGGCAAGGCTGGATAGAGGCGGCTCGTGGTGCGCAACAGGAACAGCTTGGGCAACCTCTTCCGAAATAGCAGTGCGAAGCGGGGCAGGTAGACGGGTGGTGGTCTCGTGAGTGAAGGGCACTAGGGAAAGTTGGCGGGCGACTTCCTCACGGACGAAGGCTCGAACTTGCTGAAGCAGCGGTGAATTGTCCGGCAGGGTGTCGAAACTGGACAGTGACTCACCACCATGCTGAGGCTGCCGAGTCAGAGTGCGTTGCTTCTTTAACTCGTCGTAGCTCTGACACAGGCTGACGACTTCGGAAACCGTGCTCGGATTTCTCGCCAAGAGCATTTGAAATGCGCCGTCGTCGATGCCCTTCAGGATGTTTTTTACCTTGTCAGATTCGGGCATGGTGTCATTCACACGTCGACAAAGGTCGACGACGTCCTCAATATAGCTGGTAAATGTCTCGCCAGTCTGCTGAGAGCGGACGCGCAAGCGCTGTTCTGCCCTCTGCTTGCGGACAGCCGGCCGACCGAACACTTCAGCACATGACGTCTTGAAGACGCTCCATGTGGGGATGTTGTGTTTGTGGTTATTGAACCACAATTCGGCGACGCCAGTGAGATAAAATATCACGTGGCCCAGCTTGTCGGCTTCATCCCACTTATTGTTGGCGCTCACCAGTTCGTAGTGCTCGAGCCAGTCTTCGACGTCGGTCCCATCCGCACCGCTGAAGACCTTCGGCTCCCGTAGCCTAGGATGGCCAGGGCAGTTGAACTGGAGCGAAGGCGTCGATGTAGTGGCGTTGGTAGTCATGACAGGTGGTAGCGTGCGGCTTCGCAGCTCCAGGGTGTAGCAACGGGGATTAACAGCACCTTCCACCAAATGTGAAGAGGTTTATTAGCCGTTAAAAGCAGCGACGAGACAGCGTGAAGAACCGTCCAGCGATCGGCACAGCAACGAACCGAAGCACGAGCCGCGAGAGCCGGGCGTTGGCGATGCTGCTTGCTGCAGGCACATCTTCTTCTTCACAAAATAAATAAATAAATAAATAAATAAATAAATAAATAAATAAATAAATAAATAAATAAATAAAAGGGTAAATAAATAAATAAATAAATAAAAGGGTAAATAAATAAATAAATAAATAAATAAATAGATAAACAAGAAGTTACGGTAACAGTTCTAAGCAAAGGCTTAACAGACTGACCACATGCGTCTTCGTGCAGCCGCTTGCCGCCTCACCCCCTCTTTCTCTCCATAGGCGCGGCGCCGCGTCAGAATGCCAAGCGCTAACGCGCGTCAACGCACACGTGTGGTCAGGCCTCAAGTGACGCTGTCTCGACCGCGGGAGCGTCGGCTATCATCCGTTAATCATGCAGAAATACGATCTTTTGTCAAGGTCACTCATAATCACTCTACGTTGCCGAGTTTCGTTGTTGCCCGAGCATGTATAAACGCATGCCCGTCACTGTTTCCTGTAGCAACTGAAGCGTTGCTGCCTTAAGCACGTGGATGAATGTCCAATTTGTGGCATGGAGGAAGGGAAAAAGTTAGGAGGGGGTATTGCACAATAGGCACAGCTCGGTCGAGTTTTCCAGTTAGGGAGCCTTCATGGGCGCGCGTCATGAAGACGCGCGCACATGGAGGCACCTTATTTTTTACTCTGACTGCAGCGCCAGAATACACAGCCTAGCGGATGAAAAAAAGCAACCTTGAGACGGCATCGGTGAAAATGGAACGCAATGCACGTGTCTCGCGCCCTGCATCTGTCGGTGGATTGTGGCTGGTATACATTTGGTAACGCGAGCACGTGTCTCTTTTCTGCGTGCTCCTAACGGCGAACGTCGGAAACTTTGAGACGGCGCAGTGTGAGCAACGCAGCTCCCTCTGGTCAGTGTGCGGTGCCATAAAGAAGGAACGAATGAAAATAAGTAGCACGTCAGATACACACACGCTAACCATTTGCTTCTCCCAATTTTTCAGGTGAGGAAGGGCTCCTGACTTTTTATTGCGATAGCAATTATATGGACAATCTCGACTGGATTTTGCCGCCGGCGTCGACTTCGGCGTTGACGTGGGCGTCGGCATCGATGTCACGCGCCGTATACGTATAGGTGTCTATACATATGAAAATCCTTACCTGTGAGTACGTTTTGTGCATCAGTTGTGGATGAGGAACGCGGGGCATGTTTCGATCTGCTTTCCATTCTGCGCGTGACCTTTCAATTTGTTGCTATCGCGTTCATGGCTTCGCCTTTCCTGCAAAGTTGTGACTTTTTTATTTATTTTTAGGGAACTTCTCAATGATCAGATTGGATTTGTTCTTGACGAGCAGGGCGTTCCGAGTATCCGAATAAGAAGAAAAATCGTTCGAAGCCTGTTTAGAAGCGCTGAAGATCCTGCTTGGACTCTTAACGATGCACTTACGAATGCCGGCGCGTCGACATGTGCGCATAGAAATGCTTGAACGCGCTCGAGAGTAACGAGAGTTCGGTTGGCCAGCGTCCGCCCGCGCTCCCACGCGCACATTCGACGTCGACGCCTTTCTTTCGCACGTTCGTCCCTGCATCTGGGCATGGGCCAAGAAAAGAAAAGCTATACCATTCGATCGCCACGTTGTAGCCGGCACCACAGCGTGATCTACGAGAGTGGATGCATCGAAGCGTATCGGTGCATCGGACTGAACAGTGAACGGGGGTGTGGGAAGAGAAGAAAGGGGCTACGTGCCGGACGCTAACCCCACCAGCTGCCGCTTCGAGTCTTATTATCAGGCATATTCTGGAGAGCAACAGCCCCGGTTTCGACGCAGCTCGGCGCCCTGCTTGTTCCTCGAATGTGGCCGCATTTGGAAGATCACGATGCCTTTGACGTGCGCGAACCCCACCGTCGGGAGCGAGAAAGGAGATACGAGGGGAAAGGGTGGTGGCGTGTTTCGCGCCTCGATGCGCCGCATATATGTTGCTCGGGTGATGTCGCTGTGGCCAAAGACGCAACCGGTTGTAAAGAGTGTCCGTCGGGAGTTCTCCGGGCGACAGAGGGCGAGAGAGTCAACGGAGCCTCTCGTCTCACCATTCTCTGAGAAGCGAGCGCTATACTTTCGAAAAAAAGATGCCTTTGTTCAGTGTACTACGGTGTAGATGCCGACTCCCTCCACAACACCATGAGTGTACTTGAACACCGACGAAACATGATAAGGTTGCAATTAATGGCGACGCAGTCAATGTTAACAAATGTAAGGGGATCAGGAGTGGTTGCTGGCGAATGAGGGGATTCCCCACAGTTGAAAGCGTGACTGCGTGTCTGTAAAAGCTGGCACGCGAGCCATCCCCGCCTTGAAGACCTGTCAGCGCCGACCTTTCCGACGCACTTTTTTTTTCTCGAGAGCTGCATGCCTACAGCACCAAGTCTAGAGCATTCAAAAGTTCCCCTAATCGGGCTATCAGCGGTGAAACGTCTGCGAACTCGCTTCAAAAAAAGTTGAGGAAATATTCTTCGAGTTGAGGTAAAACCACAATGTGTCTCGCCCCTCCCCTTCCCTTTCCCTCCTCCCTTCAGTGATGCGTCTATCCAATGGCCTGAGACGGTGTGCGTGCATGTCATGATCCGGGCTTACTCGTCCTCCAGTCGTAGACCATCGCTACGCATTTCGAGGTCAAGTCGACGCTGCGCAAAGGCGTCGTTGCGGGAAGGCAAAATGTCGTCGCATCGTTCGCGCCAGATGCGCGAAAGAGGTCTCCGTGGTACCGCCTTAGCGTCACCCGAAACCGCGGCTTACGAAGGCCAGAAGCCTCGCTATCCGACGACAATAGCGTCGGATTTAAAACGCCATGCGTCGGCGACCGGAATAACAAGCCGGCGCTGGGTTTCGGCGAGCAGACACAAACAAGCCCATCAGCGCGAGGTCTGCCTGGGCCGTCTTCTGCGCCATGGTTTCGTATGTGTGGCGTCGTAAGCATCCAGAAATGCGCGTATACGCTTTTTACGCGCGCGTCGGCGTTTCTGCGTCTTTTTCTCGTCGTCTTCATCGTCAGCGGATTTGTGCTTTCAGAGAGCGGCGTGAGCTTCCCATATCGGGCGCCCGCCACCAGGCGACGCATTAGCTCTTGCTGACACACTTTAGCCGCGAAATACCGCACAGAGTAAAGGCACACACAACGGCAACCACAAGCCGCTTGGTTTTTTTTATTGCGACAAAGACTTGCCTTTAAGGCATACTATTTTTTTTTGTTAAATATGTGCTGTTAGGCCTGTGTTGTGTACGAAGTGAAGTGAGTGTCTTGTGGAATCTGTTTTCGTGTATCCAGCGGTTGTAACTGGCTGTGTCGCTGTAGCGAAGGCCGACTTGAGCGAGTTGACGGAAGCGTTCTGGCTGCAACCTTTTACATGTCCATGAAAGGTGGTATGTATCTGCTCGCATCGCTGGATTGGGACGACACGGACACGTATCACCGACTCCGCTGTGTGTGCCTTTACTCTGTGCTCGTGATATTTGGCGGCTAAAGTGTGCCATGACGCATTAGCTGCCGCGATGTAGGCGCAACTGTGCGGGCTTGCGAAGCGTGTAACTCGGTGCACAAACGCGTGAGTTGGCTGGTGTATACGACGACCCCGGCGTTCTTTCGTTTCGTTTGTTGAGTGCAGTTTGGCAATGACAACGAGGAAACGGAGTGCAACTAGCGTTACTTTTTTCATATATCTGTTTTCTTTACACTGCGGCTGCGGAACAAACAAAAGGAAAAATAAAGGCCTGTCAGTTTGGAGCTTGCGTGCATATTACGAGTACTGACTAGCGTTAGCAATAACTTGACGGGCACTGGCCACTTTTGGACCAGCCTAACCTGACTTAACGTAACCTAGCCTTAGGAAATGTTCTTTGCATCTAGCTACTGTTGAATCTCTATTTATTCTCCTTATTTGTTAGCAGGGTTAGCCAGTTAATAGAGGAAGAATCGAATAAATATAGAAAACAATACTATTAAATTTTAATTCCAGTCCGGATTCCACGAGTAGTGTGCAGTCCTTTCTTTGGTAAAGACTAAAAATTAAACACGCTTCATCTGCGCCCCCATCAGGTCTGAGGCTAGGTCAACTTGGCAAAGGCTCATTCGGAGAATGTTCGCAGCACGCTCTCATAATCGAGATAAAGAATAAAGTATAACAGCGGTCGTTCTCTAGCTCTATTTGTAATTTCCCCAATGCGTGTGTTATGTACATGCGATCAATCATCATCGTCGTCATCACACTGATTACGCATAAAGCAGAAAAAATACGGTGGTGACAACTTAAAAAAAGAAAAAAAACACGTATGACCAATTCGGGTCCTTAGCCTAGAGGCCGCACACGAGGTAGGGTCATCCTACCCGAGGAGGACCGGATACCCAGTTTTCTCGCCTCTCCACGTGCTGGTGAGGCTGCATTTTCTTCGCGAACAAATGCACATTCCCAGAGAAGGCATCCAAGCGATTCGAGAGTCCGGCTGCACAATTTGCAGGTATCATCTGAACAGATGTCTGGGTATATTCTCTTGAGCTGAAACGGGGTTGGGGAAGGTCTGGGTTTCTGATTGCCTTCAATCTATCGCTTCGGATCTGTCGAGTTGGACACTTCTTTCCCACATTTTCCCGACGAACCCAGTCGTGTACTTGTTGCGGCCGCGCTATTCGCGCAAGCTATTTAATTTTATCTGGCCACCCGATATATATGTCGCCCCCGATATACACGCTTATTAGGTCCTGTTATTGATTGATTGATATGTGGGGTTTAACTTCCCAAAACCACCATGTGATTATGAGAGACGCCGTAGTGGAGGGCTCCGGAAATTTCAACCACCCGGGGTTCTTTAACGTGCGCCCAAATCCGAGCACACGGGCCTACAACATTTCCGCCTCCATCGGAAACGCAGCCGCCGCAGCCGGGATTCAATCCCGCGACCTGCGGGTCAGCAGCCGAGTACCTTAGCCACTAGACCACCACGGCGGGGCATGTCCTGTCATATGTGCCTTAAAAAGTTATATGCCTTCCTCTAGCACGCTTTCCTCCTCCTAGAATATATTGCATTCAAATGCCAGTATTTGCGTCGACTTCTCTCTACATGCACTGCGCATGTTAATTTATTCTTCTTGATTCTGACTATGACGTACTTATCACACATTTGTTTTCTGACCCACTTTACTCTTTTGTTGTTCTTTATCATTGCACCTATCACATTGCTTTTTATGGCTGGTTGCGCCGTCCCCAATTTAAGATGAACTCCTATCGTCAAACTCCTTGTTTCGGCTCTATAGATAAGTGCCTTTGAGATGCAGCCTTTAAGCACCTTTTTTAGGGGTATCGGTATGCTGTAATTTGTGGTCTCAGAATAGCGGCCAAATGCGCTACACCCCGTTTGAATTCTTCTGGTTACTTCAGTCTCGTGGTACGAATTGGCGGTCGCAGCCTGGCACCGGCTTAAGTACTTCCAAGAGTTAACGTACTTGAGGTCACGCAAATAATTTACACTTTTGCAAAGCTTACGTACTCCCCGATGCGGCCAACTTAAACCACGTGAGTGTGTCCTCGGCTAGATACCATCATCGTTTAACAATCAGCGGCCGACGACTTCCGCTTGTGTTCACTTGAAGGCTGCCTTCTCTGCAGTAACGTATGTTGTGCGAAGAAGCTAAGCTAGTGCCAAAGAGTTCATTCTATATTTCCCAGTCAAGTAGCGTGAGAAGCATTTAGCCTGAGCAGGTGGCAACGCCAATGACATGACAATGTTAAGTAGCGAATTAAGGAAAGAATGAATGAATGAATGAATGAATGAATGAATGGAGGCCCCACCACGGTGGTCTAGTGGCTAAGGTACTCGGCTGCTGACCCGCACGTCGCGGGGTCGAATCCCAGCGGCGGCGGCTGCATTTCCGATGGAGGCGGAAATGTCGTAGGCCCGTGTGCTCAGATTTGGGTGCAAGTTAAAGAACCCCAGGTGGTCGAAATTTCCGGAACCCTCCACTATGCGGCGTCTCTCATAATCCTATGGTGGTTTTGGGACGTTAAACGTCACATATCAATCAATCAATCAATCAATCAATCAATCAATCAATCAATCAATCAATCAATCAATCAATCAATCAATCAATCAATCAAATGAATGTAGGAGCACGATCAGCGGGCAAAATTTCATTTGTTTACATCGTCCAATGGTTGTGAAATAAAACGATCAAAGCACGGTGCGCGAGTGTGAACACGGCTTTGGCATTCTTTCTAACCTATCTCCTATCGCTCACCTTCCATGCTAAATGCTGGTGATTACTGTGGCTCCACGAAGTAGCAACGACATTCGGCGTTACAAATATTATGTAGAGCTAGCAACAGAAAACTACTTAGAAGCCGTCTTGCCTGTTGCACTTCATGAGGTTGACTTACAAGTTGACGCTAAATAAGAGATTTCTAGCCTTCAGGATGCAGTATGAATTGGTACGAATTCAGCCCGATTGTTCTAGGCTACATCAAAGGTGTATTCTTGCTTTGCTGTTGATTATAGAAGCACCAGTGAAGGCAAAGAAAACAAGATATAACCATGAGTAAGAAACTCGCGGAGAAACGTGGTATGTGTCACGTAAAGTTATCTTACGTGATCTGCGGTGAAGCCGAACAATAAGTGTGGTATTCCATGCAGAGCCGAAGGAAGTAAAGTTAGTGACCAATTTTCGATATTCTGACGTCACTATGTTTTTCTGATTGGCGCGTAAAAGGGACACCGTACCGGTACCATGAGCCATCGATTAAAGTGATTTTGGTAAAGGACCGTTTAGTTTTTACGGACATCTCGACTCAACCCAATGAAGACACTTGCCAACTCAAGCCACCCGTGCGGGGGAGGTGGAATGCAGGTGTGGCCCACGTATGATTGTTGATTGCGAAAGCAGCACGATGTACACGGGGAGCACATAAAAAAGAAAACGCTTGTAAAGTAATCGTTGGTACCCGTTGTTACACCGACACGTTAAAGGACTGAAGGAGAGAGAGGAGGAAACAAAGGGGAAGAAAGGACCTTGCATAGAAAAACCTTGTTGAGATAGGAAGGGTGAAGCACGTGTCAAAACATGCTTTCCATTTAACGCACTTCCGACGCTCTTGTTTTCCCATCCGGCTTTCATGTCAAATGCCAGCCTTCTCGTGTTTGCCTCCTGGCACCACATCCTACTAACCACCTCTTACACCCCCCCTTCCCCCCTTTTTTGTTCCACCAAACACTCTTCCAATAGGAACGGGGAATGCGGAGGCCAAATTAGCGAGACTGGTTGTAGTGGCTTGTATGGAATCTCGGGGAGGTAATCAGACTTTGTTATTATCTCCTCCCTTTCTTTCTTACGCTCTGTCCCGCTGCTTTGGAACGGCGGGTGACCGGTTGATTAAGCTTCTGGGATGGGGCAGCCACAAAATGAAAATGCACACTTGGGCCTCGCGCACTTGCTGGCAGCGTCCCACAGAGAGGTGAACAATAGAACTCCTTGGGCGAGGAAGACAAAAAAATAAGAATAATAAAAGAACCACCGGAGTGCGCGCTTTGTTCGATGTCACGCGGACCATGCTGTCCGACGCAGCGGACTACAGCAATCTGCCCTTCTAACACCCCCCCCCCCCCCCCACACACACACCCCGCCCCGCCCCCTGTCGACAGCCCCCCACTACTCCACTGTCTGCACAACAACCAGCGCGGCAAAGTCGTCCACGTACCATGTCTCAAGCTAATTACGTGCATCACAGCGAAAGGTACGGGAACGAGTCAGCGAAGGGCGTTGGAGATACACACGGGCTCTTTATACACACACTGGACAATAACACACGCAGGACACAACGCTGTCCAGCGTTGTGTGTCCTGTGTTTCTGACTGTCCCGTTTTAAGCGCTGCTCTGCAATATCCGATATGTTCGCGTCAGTCTGGCCTGCGTTGTTGATTGTCCGTCTTGTTAGGCCGGTTAGGACAGTTACCGGCGAAGCACCGAGCTATGGGTGTTCAGTAGACTTTAACGCAAGGCATAGAGGGAGGTATGCCGAAAAAAACTAGACTGCAAACGGATGTTCTTATGCGTTGTTATATTTGTGACCTCGACGCCCTCACATTGCCCCGCCGAGGTGATCTAGTGGCTAAGGTACTCGGGTACTCGACTGCTGACCCGCAGGTCACGGGTTCAAATCCCAATTGTGGCGGCTGCATTTCCGTTTTGAAAAGGCTTTCGTAAAACATACGCATTTCCCTAACTGACTGTTCCAACTCATCGCTACCTGAAATCATGGCTACGCCTGTTGCCCAATTTCTGAACAGTGGCAGCGTCAGAGACCATTTTCACAACTCGCAAGTGCACTTCCCTGCGCTGCATATTCACCCTACTAATGGCGCCACCTGTCGTGCTTCAAGTGGAGACCAGGTCCTCGCTGGAGGTACTGTGTCTATTATGTGTGTATTTATCAAGAGAACCGACTCCCCATTTTCTGTTTAGAGCTGTTTAGAGTCACTGACTAGCTGCCAATAATTCGGCATTAATTGGGCACCTTTTACAATCACGATAGTCTAATAGTTTAATTCAGTTGGAGGGCCTAAAGAATAAAAAGACGTCCTCATAGTTTCATTGAGAACAGAACATTACGTCATAAATTGTTATAAAAATGACTTGTTGTCGAAGCGCTGATGGTACCCTCATCAACTATTTTAAAGTTAACACACTCTTGTCTCCTTCACCGCTCGATTGCTTGCACCACCATACTTTCAAGAAAGAAAGTCATCACCGGAAATGTTCTCAGTACTAGTCGCTCAATGTTGTAGTGCGGTACTTGGACTCTACCGATTTTCGCCTCAGCTACGGCTACCACGGCCGCACCAAGACTGGCAGACAGTTCGATCGTCGCTGCCGCGGTCAAAAAGTGCTCGCGTCGACGAATCGCTCTTTGAAAGGGCTTCTTCGAGAAGTTGTATTCACCTATTGTGAGTTCCCAAACCGGACGGTCATCTTTCTATTCGGGCTATTGTGGTGTAAACAATCGAAACTTCCTGCACAATGAAGCCGAGTGCTTGATGAAATGAAGATGGCGTGAAACATTCAGTCGCGAGTACGCTCTCGTGACGGCCCGTCGACGTTTTTGTACGTACTGTTTCGTGCTACATTTATTTTATCATATAGTATCGTATCGACTACGCCAAATGACAACTTTAACGCGGCAAAGCCGAGAAGAAGGGAGCACTCTTTACTGGAAAACCAGAGAATTTAGCCGGCGCGTGCAGTCACTGACTTGATACTCCGCGTGGGGAAGCCGAATGCTTGCATGTTTTATAATTATAGCGCGTAATAAAGCCTTGCGATGCACGGAGATGCGACCTCATTCGTATCGAATGAAAAATGTCGATTTTTGTAGACGTTTTGAAAGAACAACAAGGCTCCACTTACTTTTGAAACGAGAAAGTACACGCGCTTGTACTTCTAAACTGCTCTGTAGCGCAGCGACGCCCCCTTATAATTATTCCTATGCCTGCTGACGTTATTCGTAAAGCTGGCAGTTAGAGTTGTTATAAAACGTTATAGCGTCATTGTCAGAAGCCGGTGATGGCTTAGTTTTTGAAGGGCACAGGTATGGTAGGAGATTTGCAACGAAACAGAGAATAATGAAGAACACATGAGATAGATAGATAGATAGATAGATAGATAGATAGATAGATAGATAGATAGATAGATGGATAGATGGATAGATGGATAGATGGATAGATGGATAGATGGATAGATGGATAGATGGATAGATGGATAGATGGATAGATAGATAGATAGATAGATGGATAGATGGATGGATAGATAGATAGATAGATAGATAGATAGATAGATAGATAGATAGATAGATAGATAGATAGATAGATAGATAGATAGATAGTATTGGGTACCCACCAGCAAAAGTTCGCGCTTCGCGAAATTTACAAGAAAGCTAGATTCCCGCTTTATCTGGGAGCATAACCTCCAGACAAATGTTCCAGCCTGTTGTGAGCATGGTAACATATGTGTATATTAGAAGCACTATACGCTTCCATAAAGAAGAAATTTGCTTTCAATGCGAACCCAACGTCCAACAAGCTTCTGCTCTTGGGTGCATACACGGCGTGGTTTTAAACTCCGCCGGTGAGAGCTCGTACTATTGAAACATGCAATGAGACATCGACAAATCAGTCTGTATATTAACGACATAATCTGATTCCTAGGCATCGTTCTAACGCTGTCTGAACACTAAACTGGATATTTCGGTATGGCCGTTTAAAAAACTATTTTATGTAATTAATTCTCATGTGCAGTGCACTGCTGAGTATGTAATGCTGGGTACCTAGAGCTTCGTTAATGGCGATAGAGATACTGAGCTTTTGCTAGTACTACTATGTACGGCTAGACTTGGCTAGACGTGTTACATGACTGCCTATTACGTGTTTCACATGAGGATCCGTTACGTGGTTTATGGCGAGACCACGTGACGTGACTAGCTATTCCCTGCGCTTGACCTGTTCTACGCTAAAAAAAATGATGTTTCCACAACACTGCATGATTCTGATTTCACAAAGAGTAGTAGGAGGTCAAACTAGTATGTGTTCGGCTTGCTTTTCCCGGTGGCGGGCATACTGTTGGGCCTCGGTTGGGAAAGGGTTCGATAGGAAGCAAGCGGGGAGCGGCCAATCAGAGGACGTTTGACGGTGGCGTTACAAAAGTGGCCGGGCGCGTGCATGGGACCGCAGTTTTTTCTGGCGTGGCAGCCGAAAATGCGGAATAGGGAAAGGAGTGCAAGCGGTGAATTGTTGACGGAAGAAAGGTGGGTGGGGGGAGGGTCACGTTGAACAGAAGATAATTGAAACGCGGTGTATGTAAACACAAAGTTTCACACGCGGGAACACTCTCTGGCTTCTTCTTTTTTTTTCCTTTTCCCATTTAGCGACTTTCGTGCCATAACCATGCATCACCTGCTACCTCCATGCTGTGAGGTCGACGTCGTAAAATCATAGGCGGAAAAAAATGTACACGGTTGGGGGATGGCGTTTTTTGCTCTTATGGTTATTGTTTTGGGGATGCGTCGTAGCCTAACATTTAACGCTGCAACGGTCTCTGGTTGTCGTTCGCACGTTTGATGTGAACACAAAGAAAGAGTTGGAGAGGAGGAAGCGTTTGAAGTTTTGCCACTGACGCAAGGGTTGTAATGGGGAGAAACAGTCGTGCCTTGAGAAGATAATGGGGTGCAGTCAGTAAAGAAAAAAAATAAATAAAGATGACTGGAATAAGGAGACGGAGGAGGATGTTTTTTGCAAGATGAACAAGCCAAGACTCCTTATCTTCAATCCCCCAGAGTTGGCATGTACCGCAGTGTTGAGTGAAACGAACTAGTAAAGGGCATAGTAAGATATGCAATCGGGACTCAGAATGCTGTAACTTTCCTACCCGGTGCCGTAGACCACGCTTTATTGGAGAAAAATCTTAGAAGGAAAACGCAGAAAGCGAGTGCGCTTTTGATTGGCCCGTCCGTCCACTTTGGTGGCTGGAACAGTCGAAGCAGCCGAAGTGAGTTCTGGGAGTCTTACGTGCCAAGGTTACGACGTGATTATGAGACACACCGTATAGCGGGGGACGGATTAATTCTGACCACCGAAATTCTTTGACGCGCGTTTAAATCTAAGCACACGAAAGTTTTTTTTTTCTGTAATTTGCACCTACTTTCACCCCCCTTCTCCCCCGTTTATTTCTCTGGGTCGTTTACTCTATACATTATTCTCAAATAAATCAAAACAAAACAAAAGTGTGCGTTGGTGCTTTCGCTGTGTCCTGACTCCCTCTAAAGAGACACGTTAACTCTGTTTTGCTTGACACAACTCTCCGATGAGAGTGTTAATGATCTCCTAAGAGAGTTAACGAGTCTTCTTAAAGAGAGTCACTTGCGTTGTTGAGTTCGTACTCGTTGAAAAAAATAAAAACGAATACTTTTTCCTTTCTTCTGACGGTATAATAGTGCACTGCAAGTTGTGATGAGAATGCCGTATCTTTCTGTTCCTGCATTGACTGTACTGCATGTGCGGGTTCTGGCTTCCGACGTTTTAAAGCTCGCACCGTGACTCGCATGAACTCTTGAACACTTCTTTTTTTTTACTTCCAGAGTGTTTCTCTTGATACCGCAAGGGCCATTAAGGGGGAAGCAGGTGCATCTGGAAGGCGTCAGTAAGTGCTTCCATAAATTTACCAATGATTATAACCCCCGGAATAGCTTCCGTGGCAACCGGCAATTCCGACGCCTTGAAAAGAGAAGACCTTTTAGACTGGATTCGAAAGCGTAACTGTGTTTCAGCCCCTTCGAGTCAGATAGCTAGAAGAAAGCATTTGCATAGAGCGACCCCAGCGGCGTTTCATCGAGTAAATGGAATCTATAGAGGCGATGGACGTTCAGCTTTTTTTTTTTTCAATGTAACTGCGAGTCCACATGCCTTCAGAGTTTCTGGCGTTGTGTTTAGTGCGGAGTGTTTTTTTTTCTTTATTGGTGCACACTTGCGCCTTCGACGTCGGTGCTGCCATTACGAGGGCTTGATACTGCTTGATCTCTCCGATTTTAATGACGCTGCCGCTCTCGCAACAGTATCAACCACTGTGGCCTTTTTAAGATATGTTTCTGAAGGCGGATTTTTCTATATTTGCGAACGGCAGGCCTGGAACGTTTTTTCTTTAGTTGCAAAAGGAGAGGCAAATAGAAAAAAAAATCCGGCAAAGATGCTCAACGCCTTTGAAAGTACGGTTGCCGATGTCGCGATAAAAAAAAGAAAGAAAAACCAAAAGAAGTTTGTCTAAGCGCTTTCAGTTTACCAATGCTGCACGTCTGGCCCTGAGTGCGACGCGATTTCTGAAAGTGAAGTTTATTCTAGAACTCGTTCTCAAAGGCGCCGGAACATTGCGCTTTGGAAATCAGAGAGGACACATTCAGTTCTTCTCTTTCCTTCTATCTCTGTTTTTTTAAATTTACATTATGAAGAGAGCGCATGCCCGACCTAAATAAAGTTTGCCGAGGATACTATGACGCCGAATGAAAAAAAAAATCTGGTGGAAAATGGTTCGAGTTTTCACGAATTCTGACGCCTATATGAAGGGGCGGCGTGCCAAAGTTCACAAAGCCTGTGACGTCCAAGAGAACGCTGAAACCATCAGCAAGCGTGGAATCTCCCAGTTTCCCAAGTCCTTCTTAATGCGGAAGTTTAAGCGGCCGAGACGATCGTCTTGAATTGAGGCCTTTCCACACATATTGCATAACTCGCTCGAGGTTTTTCGTTGTTCCAAAGCTGCGCGCCCAAAATATCGGCGTACTTCCATTTTTCTTTTTAGACACCAATGTCCCAACCAAAGCGAGACTTCTATGGCTTCATAGTGCTTTCATTCGCATTCAAGCTGACTTGGTGAAAAGAAAGTGTCAATTGCCGCAATTTTAAGTTCTGAAGAATGCACAAACAACAACTGAAACATGTAGGAGGAAGAAGGCTGTAGTTAATAAGTATATAGCAAACGCGCGACCAGCACTTCAGGAAAAAAGCGTTAATGAGTAACAGGACAAAAACTAATCTATCAAGCCAATGATAATTAATAACAGAACTCTAGCACAGACATCTTCTCATAAATATTCACTGTATCAATATGAGTATAACATAGACATTCGCTAATAATGTAATCACTCAAATGCCGTGTACTGGTGAAACCAGATGAGGTTAGCAAATTTTTTTTTGGAGGAATTCGATTAGCGATCTACGTTGACCGTCCTCAGTGGTAAACGGTGGTTACGGTACTCAAATGCTGATCCGAAATTCGAGGGTCCGCTCCCGATCGCGTTTCGACGGAGGCGAAGTGGTAGATGCCCGTGTAATGTGCGATGTCAGTACACACGCTAAAGAACACCGGATGGCCTTAATTATCCGGAGCTACGGCGTGCCTCATAATGACATCGTGGTTTTGGCCTGTACAATTACACATATTACTATTATCTTGGTATAAGAAGCGAACTGCACCCTCACGGGATTTGTCTATACGCTTATTAGTCGTCCACGCGAAGTACTGCGTCCGATCTAGGGTTTGCTCGGTTAGCCTGACTGGCTATCCGTGGCAGATGCCAGTGGCATCTGTACGGCAACGGTGCCGCGCATGTCGAGAATGCGGTCGCGTAATAAGCGCCCGTCTTACTAGTGAGGTCATTCGCTTTCTCGCCGTTTCTCGCAGAAACGTGCTGTGTCGAGAGATGAGCGATTGCCGCCGCACCTCGCCATCAAAGAAACAAAGGAGAAAGAAAGAAAGAAAAAAAAAGAAAGAAAGAAAGGAAGAAAGAAAAGTAAGAAATAAATAAATATATAAAAAAGGCCGCGTATCTGAATGTTAATCTGCAAATGTCGTCAAAAGACGATAGTCTTGCATGTGGAGAAAGTGAACAAAACATTTATTTGATGTTCTGCTCCAGAAAATCGGGGAATGGTATTCTGGAGGCGCCGTGTTAGAGTGCCTCGAGCGCGCAGCGCAGGCGAACGCGCGCATCAAGTGCCGTCACACGTGACACACGAGTGCCATCTGGCAGTTTTCTTGGAAAACGTTGCGCGTTCGAGACGTGGGTGCGCGCCCGTCTCAGAGGTGATAAGGTGTAGAACGCAAGGTGACGGGTAGGTAGCACCACCGTCTCGTCTTAGCAAAGCGTTGGAAACACTCGCCTTTTCATGCAAGCGTTGCATAGTCAGCGCAGCGTGATAAACGCTACGGTCCTTAGAATTACTTATGTATGCCTTTTGTAGTAAAAGGCGCACATGCATATCACATACGCGTTGTTATGGTGCCTCAGATATGCTCAATAAATGCTTTTTAAAAAGCAATCGCACAAGTACGAATGCTGAATTTTGGGCAACATTGGTGGGCGCTGCGGATGGGGTCAGCCGTTTGGGGTATCGGCAGGTGCCGTTTAGAGTACCCGGTACCGTTAAGGGTGGACAAACAGATAAATGTACAGACAGACAGACAGACAGACAGACAGACAGACAGACAGACAGACAGACAGACAGACAGACAGACAGACAGACAGACAGACAGACAGACAGACCAAAATTTTTGCGCCGTAGTTCCCCAAGAAAGACTATCGTACTTAAAAGAAAGAAAGAAATAACGGCGTAGGAACTCCTGCATACCTGGCTGTCGATGAGGCCCACGCAGTACGCCGTGGAAGTGACTGACTATAGGCGTCCGATTGCGTCAGAACGCGGCTGTTGCGTCGCGAATATAGCAGTCCGAGTTGTGGAATTGCTCGCACGTAGAACAGAAATGCACTCCTTTTCGCGGTGAATAGAATCGCAGATACGTTCGTTTACCACGAACGCAGCAGGTCCACGTGAAGCCATTGTCGACGCGGTTCGAATACCATGGTGACGGACCTGTGCTCTTAATCAAGTCAATCGACGGATGCCTGTGCCCTACGAAGTTTTCTTCCGTATGGACTCTATCGCTCTTTACAAACATACTTGTGTTTAGAAAGAGTGGTTACCGAGTATTATGCAGCGTTTGAACAAATAGAGTGGATGTACAGGTGTGTGTGTTTAAAAAAATTGCCCGCAGCTTCCCTCGGGGGAACACTGAGGAGGATGCGGAGCATATAATTGGTTAACGGGGTGTTAAAGTGCGACTTACTTGGGTCGATGGCTAAATTGGTTAACGTGGTTGTAGGAGGGGGTGTTAAATGAGTGAACACGTACACACGTATGCGAAAGGGCGGCGCTGGTCGAAGGGACGTCGATCATTGTGTTAGTGGATTCGTTAGAATTCATTTCACCGCGACCTTGGACGTCGACGCGCCGTACAAACCAACCGACGAGCGGCAACTGAGCGAGCGAGCGCCGACCTTGAGTATATATACAGCGCGACGGCGCATGCACTGTCAGCTGTCGAATGTTCGAGAAGGAGGAGAAGCGCAACGGTGCATGCGCGCGCGTCAGCTGCCGATGTTCTCGAAGCGCGACGGCGCATGCGCGCGCGTCAGCTGCCGATGTTCTCGAAGCGTGACGGCGCATGCGCGCTACATTATACAGCTAGCGAATGTTCGTGAAGAGGAGAAGCGCACGCGGTGTGTAGAGGAGAAAGGGTGCACAGATGGTGGAGGAGTGAAGCGCGCGTGGTGTGTAGAGGAGGAAGAGATGCACAGATGGTGGAAGAAGGAGGAGGAAGCTTGCGGACGGCGCCGCACTACAAGCCTCGAGTATTAGATGCTCCGCATCTAAAAAAGTTCCCAACAATTTAGAGCACTTGGAACTCTAAATGGGAGCGCATAAAGCCGACCCGTGGCCCTCACCCTTGATGAGACCCCGTTCATGAAAATAAGAAGAATCCAAGATGAAAAAAACGGTTCTGTGTGCCGGCGTAGACACGGAGTTTTGATGGGGAACAGAGGCCTTAACGAGTAGCCATATCATTTTCGAGAGTTTTCTTTTTGTGCCTGGTCAAATATTTCAAATAGACTATTTTTTAAAAGCTAGATATGACATTATAAGAGTTTGTACTTAACTTTGTGCGCCCCCCTTTTACCTGAAAGCGGAAAAACAGTCTCTCCTTACTCTAACACAATTTAAAATGCAAGATTTTTGTTTGTTTTGGAAAGTAATAAATAAAGTGACGGGAAGATTTTTTTAGGGGGGGTAGCAACACGTGTAGCTGTTAATACTATATTGAAACCGTCCAAAAAGACAATTATTTGTAGGGATATTGCTTACCAAAATTACAATAAGCTTTCGAGAGACGCCGTAGTGGAGGGCTCCGTAAAGTTTGACCACCTGGGCTCAACAGGAGACTGAAAAGAGAAGGGAAGGGGATAAGGAAGAGAGGAGAGGTGAAGGGGAAAGGAAGTAATGGTCAGGGGTATAGGGATTCCAGGGCAGGGAAGAGGGAATGGAATTGATGAGAAGAAGTCTGCCAGCTACGCCGTTACCTCCGTCCACGGTGTAAGATACAAACACGTTTGTATCTTACACAGTGCCTCAGTCTTCACACTAGTACAACGCTGCCAGCTTAATATAAACACAGAAACCTCCAGCATTCAGCCTCCGTCAAAATGCGGCCGCCACGGTCGGGATTCAAACACACGACCTCCGTGTCGGCACTCAATCACCATACACTAGACCACCATGGCGTGCGTTGTGAAGTTTTCTCAAAATTTAATCACCAAACGACGGTAAAATGAAGACTGCATGTGAAGCAACCGTTAGACACGGAGATTTTGGATCGATTTTTGTGACCGCAGTTTTGTTTTTATCGTGCGCCTAAGCGTACACTTGAATAAAGTTCGCGTTCTTGCGTGAATTTCACTTCTGCGGCTTCACAAACTTTTGTGTGTATGTAATAGTGTTTTTTTCTTAATGCGTCGACGTTAGAAGAGATAAAATAAAAAAAAATGCGAGAGTCTGTATGAAGCCAGCGGTTGCACGAAGTCTACGAATATATTGCAGCGTACTGCGAGAACGGATGGATAATGATGGCAAACCTGTAAGCTAATGTTAGTTGTCAAGGCAACCGAGGGCCAGTTTTTTTTCTTCGCACGCATCTGTCATTTTGCGACTCTCACGCTCGAGCTGAATGACAGATCCCTGTCGCCAGAAGGTTCTAAATTGCAACACTAAGGACAGGGTTAATCAAATACGTTCAGTGCGATGAATATGCGGTTTATCAAACTTAAAGTTACGTCGGTCAATCAGACAGGTGCACGCTCTTTATGAACATCTGAAAGAGCACAACTATAAAGTAAAAAAATGAAGGTCACCTCACGGAACAATGCAGGAACTGCTCACGTTAAGCACGGTTAGGTGCATGTGCTATCATAGACCGCAGCTCAGACAAATACGCTCTAGAAATAATCGATGCTAAGGCAACTAGCCCGTTCGGCAACCGAAGTGTCAGCATGTCTCCCCTGTCCTTATCTGACAAGAATATTAATTATCTTGTGTCTACCGCGGAGTATCAGAGCGCTTGCTTCATCTCATGTACAAATACACATCTATTTTTTTGGGAAAAATAAGTTGTAAGTATACCTCGCCACGCCTTTTCTGTGTCCATGTAGTAGTCATTCGCGCAATACCTCCAGTTTAAGTCAAATTTATTTCTAACAACATCAAGTCGGAGGTACTAAAACAAAAAGATGCTGGAGACATCTCGAGAGTGCTCAAAAACGAATTCAAGAGCAGTACGCGTAAAAAAAAATCACATAATTCACTGTGAGTGCATAGAGCTGATTGCAATCATATTGTCACGGGGTCGTGACGTGACCGAAGACAGGAGACTTCGTGTTGGGATTTCCTTGTTTATTTGGGTGAACCTGTGCCCGGTAAACGGAAAGTCCAATTACAGCAGCAGTCTCGCACAGATAGCAGTCTCGGACTGATAGCGGCGAACGGAGCGTCGGCCTTCGATCAACAACTGACAAGCGGCGAAGCGCGTCGGCATTTATACTCTTGCCGTCGAATGTTCTAGCGTTATCGCTGGTGGTGGCGTAGGTTCCTGAACAATCTGTACCGTTCGCACAGTGGGCGTGATGTTATCGAAATGATCTACTACAGTCCGGAACCTTCACGAAAACTGCAGGTGCGGTTTGCGCTGAGAATCGTGTGGTGTTTTGGGACGATAACGAAAACTTGGGAAATGGAACGTGGCAATATGTTCATATTTTTTCCCCTTTCGTTGAAAAATTGTTTTTCCGCGTGCACGCTAAAGCTTATTTTATATTATACAAGCGAATGGGCTCACTTCTTTCTCCTTTTAGCGAACGAGATCAGCATATGGATGTACATGGGTCACGTAAATTTTGTATGTTCACGCGGAAAAACAATTTTTATACTAATCTTAAAAAAAACGCGATAACAAAAGACTGATAGTGCCATTTGAGCAGTTCCTATATGGTTAACGACAGACTTGGCACATGTTTTTTGAATTTACGTTTAAGCAGACCACTGTTGATACTGGAAAAAAAATTGTTGTGTATTGTTAGGATCTGGTATTTTGGAAGGCATTCTCCGTAACGTGTGCGAGAAAAGGGAACTGGTCCGGGTCGATTTTGATATGTGGGGTTTAACCTGAAAATGCTTGTGCCCACCTACTGCGAATGGGCGAGCTAGCCAGCCTGTCAGGATCCGGTTTCGTTTTATATTGCGGCCCCTTCGAGACCTTATTGGACGTCCGCTCGCTGAATGAAAGGGCTCCGAGGGAGAGAGAGCGAGCGAAAGAGAGTGAGTGAGGAACACCGCACCGCTAGGGCGAAAATTAGCTTAACTAACACTAGCGCGACGGGCGGGCGATCGTATAGCTAGAGAGCTCCAGCTGGGCATGTTGGCGTCTGTTGCTACGTAGGGGCGCTTCTGGGAACCCATCCTAATCACCTTTTTGTTTTGTTTCGTCTTTAATACCGGATGTGTTGGTTGGCCCATCTAAGCATGCTTCTAAGTATAGTATGCACGTCAACACTCTTTTAAATTAATACCATTGGGAAATACGAAATTCATGTGTCGCGATGCAAAAAGAGAGAGAGGAACATTTCAGTTCTTGTGCATTTCATGTCAAGTAAAAATATGATGGTTTCGGGACGTTAAACCCCACGTATCAATCAATCATCTCTTTATTTGTTTGATTTTTTTTCTTTCTATTTCTTTTTCCTTTTCTTTTTGCCTTGCTCTTTGTTTCTATACCCCTTTCTATTTCTGCTTTTTCATCTCTCTTTTCTATCCGCTTTCAATGTTTGTTTCTTTCTACCAGTTTAATTTTATGTTTTTCTCTATCTCTACCTTTTAGGTCCTTATTCCCTTTCCTTCTCTCTGTTTTCGGCTTTATACCTGTCTTTATCTTTCTCAAAATTAATCTCTATCATACATGACTTTCTTTCTATGTTTATTTCTCTCTCACTCTTTCACGTTTTCATTTGACCGGCGCACCTGCTGTGCAGGGTATCGGGGCCTGCCAAATTGCAGCGGTGCATACCCACTTCACGAGTTTTCCGGTGGCACCGCACAAACTAAAACGAGCTACGACAGCTTCGACGTCTGAAAATAATGACTAATACGTCCAATCAAGTTATGCAGGTTAAAGGACAGACAGAGAGTATTACGACCCTCTAGCTCGAGAAGAGTTGAATCGATCGCGATTCACATTGAGCTATCAATGACTCAGGAATGTCCTTTGGACCCGATATCAGACACAGAGCCAGGAAATGGTTGATGCGGCTGATACACCAATGCCAATCACTGCGCGAAACGCGGAAGCTGGGAGTCATATTAGATTAAGCTCGTCGGGAGATTAGCCTGCACGTAAATCATAGGCGATGATGATCCCAGTCGCCAGAAGGTTCTAAATTGCAACAGTAAGGACATTGTTAATCAAATACGTTCAGTGCAATCAATATGCGGTTTAGGAAACTTCACCGTCCTGCGGATAAAGTTACGTTGGTCAATCAGACAGGTGCACGCTCTTTATGAACATCTGAGAGAGTACAATTATACATAACAATACGGCAGTGAGATTGGAGAGGCTTCGATCGGCAACGCCGAGCCCTGAAACTCACGATTCAAAAGTGTCAAAGTGAACCCGACTTTCCAGCCCTCCGGGAAACTGACGCGGCGATGAAAGTGTCCTCCGGTGGCGTCACTTTAATTAAAATTGCGCGACGCCGGGTGCTTTTCCTGCCATAAGCACTCGTGTATACATGGGGAACTTGGTTTAAGCGACGCTATTTTATCAGCCTTTTTTTTTTACGGTTCTTGGATCGACCACCTGTATCGCTTCGTGTGAACCACTTCCTTGTTCAAGTAGGCTGAGTCGGATCGCCGTAGCTGATCTCGTTCTCGCTCTGCGGCACGACGAGCCTCGCGATAAGGCAGCATCGTTTTTCGGATGTACGCTTTTACGACCGGTGGCTCAAACTGCCGTGGCGCAACCAGAAATGGCTCTTATACAAAGATTCCGAAGACACGCATATGCGCAGCAGCTCTATATATGACGTATTTAATGACGCAAACAGTTGCTGAGCAACTCTTTTATTCGAATTTGGTGCGGCTATACCTATTCATTTTGGTATCTTCAACGCGGCTCCACCGCAACTTCTGCTGAATGACATGATTTCCGTGTCCTGATTTTTATGTTTGGATGTGTCGTTTACCTTCGTCATTTACCCCTGTCACGTGATACCAAATTTAGTATATGTGGAGCTAGCGAAATGACCGCGAGCACGCTATGAGCGGGGTATGTTGTCATATTCGTACATGACACGCGTGTCAGGATTATCATGTTTGCACCAGTCCTATCTATACTTTCGTCATCCATTGACGTCCCGTAAACCAAACTTGGTATATGTGGAGCTGGCAAAACGGCCGCGAGCGCATCATGAAGGGCCCAGTATACTCCAATGTAACGTTGACACGCGCGCACGCTGGGCACAGCGACGCTACGTTAGCAAAACGCGAGCGCTCTATAGTCTGACGCCAGGCGCGACCGGCGCGACCAGCGTCCGTCGGCGCGGCCCGACGGACCGACGCGAAATGCGACATGCTGCATGTCGCACCGTTGCGTCACCCAGACAACACTGCGTCTCCCTCTTTTCGTGGCGGAGGGACGCCGGACGCGCTGAAACGCTCATGCGTCGAAGCAACGCAGCGTGGCGCGCCCCTGCGAGTGTATGGCAGGACCGGGGCCTGGCGTAGCAACGCCGGCGTGACGCGACGAAATGAAGGCTGGCGAGCACGGGCACCGTGTCACGTCAAACGTATTGGCGCTTTAACTGTGGCATGTAGTCGCGTTCTCACATGACACGCATGTCATGATTATCATGTTTGCACCAGTCACATAACTTTCTCATTCCTTGGCGTCACGTAATACCGAAATTGACATATGTGAAGCTAGCGAAACGGCCGCGAGCGCACCTTGAGTGTGGCATTCAGTCATGTTGTTACATGACACGTATGTCGTGATTATCATGTTTGGATGTGTCATTTAGCTATGTCGTCCGTTCCCGTCACGTAATACCGAGTTTGGTACACGTGAAGGTAGCGAAACGGCCACGAGCGCAGCATGTAGTCATGTTGTTACATGATACGCATCTTATGTTTATCATGTTTGAAGCAGTATCATACCTTCGTCATTCATTCACGTCCCGTAATACCAAATTTGGTATGAACGAAGCTAGCGAAACGGCTGCGAGCGCGTCATCAGCAAGGCATGTAGTCATGTTGATACATGACACGCATATCATGATTTCCATGTTATAGTTGATCGCTTGTGTTCGGCATGCAGTCATACTAGTTTTGCAACATGCCATGTGAACGAAACCACCGCAAGAACTGTAGGACCATGAAATCTATATCATGACATTCATGACATACATATCATTTTCATGTTATGACTACTCATATATGTGACGTATGAAGGCATGGTAGAAGCCGATGAAGAAGAAGTGCTTGAGAATAAACATGGCGTATGAGCCAGGCCACGTCTCCCGCATCTAGCGTCACACGAGTCGGCAGGATGAAGACCAGCCACCATCTTCGAACGTCTCAGCAAGACGCAGTGACCGAACGTGGACCACGAAAGTACATCCCAACTCTACACCAAGACCAGCATCATGACAGCACTATCAGACGACCTCGACATCCCCAAGCACACCGGATCAGCGGACGACGGACCCGTACAGGACTGGTTCAACCTTTTCGAGCTCCACGCCGCCGCTGCATCCTGGTCGGAACGGGAGATGATCATCAACTTCACTGACTACATCTCAGGTGAGGCACTCAAGTTTGACCTCACCCACATCTTCGAAAACTATGAGTCTTGGAAAAAGATCAAAGAAGAAATGATCAGTCTTTTCAAGGAATACGATGAAGACCTTTCCATACTTCATCAGCGGAAAGCTTTTCAACTCGCCCATCAGAGTTAGGCGAAGTCTTCCCGCAGTAAGCCTATTTTCCAAACGAGACCTCGGAGAAAATATACCACCATTGTACCATCATATGACTCTTCCGGAAAAACGTCACGCATTCGAACACCGACTGGTAACTTGCACGTCGCAACAGACAAGGTAAATCCACCGTATACCGAAAGGAATTTAGACCATTTCGGCAAAAGACTAAACCTAAAGCCGGCTTTCCCAAGAACAATGAAATCGGCATTTTCAACGTGTTCACTGCACCACAACACTTCACATTTTACTGAACCACCCGAATCCCTTGATGCTTCGTGTCACACACAAGGCCCAGGCGGTTTCGAGCGTGCGACGAAATTTACGCGTGACGAGCTAGTGAATACTCACAATACCAGCCCCTACCCTGACGTTCCGGACCAGGGTCGTTCGACAGACATTGTCAGCCTAACTACGCTTCAAAAAGAAAACCATACGCCATCTGAACCACCCGAAGCCATGTCTGTTGTGCACTCATCGTCAAGTGATAACACTCATGTGAGTCAAAGCACTGCAGGAATTTCGAATCCACCAACGCCGGCGCATTGTCAACTGACAGAAGCATTTACAATCAAGGATGACTCACAACCAGCTTGGGAGCTTTCTCATCAGCCTGTCACGCTGCTTTCATCGCAAGACAAGCCTAGCAGTACAGTGTCGACTACCGACAATCTACTGATAACATCACCATCTAAAGAAAAGCAGACTCATGTTCCTTAAAGAGGCCCATCTGACGAACTTTCACAAGAAGACGAGCAATTCCAACAAAGGCAACTCCACGAACTCCAAGAACTGCAACGGCTACTAGAACAAGAACAACGATCAAGTGAAACCTCCTCACGAGTACACTTGTGGCTGAAAGGTCATCAGAGACAACATCGATTAAAGAAGCAAAGACAAAGTCGATGCATAAGCCATTTTGCAGAAAGCAACGTCGACAAAATTTTCTGCACCAGTTCTCAAAGCCATGTCTGTGATCCAACAAACTGAAAAAACGCCACAGAAAGTTACGAAAGAGACATGAAGCTACTACGTATACAACGGAGAAAAAAAGACATCGTCCCATCATTCTCGGTTCTCACGCGCGCCGACTAGAAGCAAAGCATCTATTGCCACGACGGCGCTGGATCTGATGCCAAAGACATCCGTCAATCCAATGCTACACAGATTTCGAGCCTTGTTCGTTCTTCACAAGACCTCAAGTCGTGTCATCATCAGTGGAGATGTGCAGGGCAGGGTTATGCTATCCAGGGCCCAACAGCCAGCCTCGTCCACCAGAGCTACCCTAGATATAACCGGACTGCTGCTCTAGAGGCAGATGGCTGTGATTGCCCAAAAAACTAATGTCTCACGTAGCGCAGCTCCTCGGAATGTGTAGAAGCGTTGTGTCTACAGCGCCATGCTGCTGCCGCCAGGGACGAAGCAGCAGTAAAGCGCTGAAAGCGTTCACGCAGTTCACGCTGCCAAGCTCGACACAGAGGAGAAGGCGTTTCGTCGCGCAAAGCAATCCTTAACTTCATCGCAGTATCAGGAAGCTCTTCAGAAACGCGTCGATTAAGCGAACGCCCCTCTACGGCGCAGTGCAGGTGCCACTGTGTTTTAAGCGCATCCAAATCTTCAGGACCAGACGCCGTGAGTGACACCCGTATTGCGCGTGACTAATCTGATCTTGAGCGCGCGTCCTGCAGGACGCAAACATCAAGGCGCCATGGCTTTTCCGAAAAAGAAAACTTCGAGCTCCAAGACAACAGGCCGATGACTCGACACGTACACAGGAGAAGGTGGGAAGGACGTAACACATAAATCGGAGACAAACGCCTCTAACGCACGTGGGATATAAGCCCGGTCGAGCCTGCTGGAGGATCGTCCACGTCGCAATGTCCAAACAAAGGTATTTCCGTGCACTACATTGTGCGCGTCCAGTAATAAAAAGTGGTGTACAAGGCGTCGCAACTCGCGTGAATTCCAAGCAGACCGGCCCCAGCCGGGACCTTGTACATCGGTTCATGTATTTAGAACGCAGTTGAAGTCGCCAATCAAAATGACATCACGACCGTCAAGAAAAAAAACATATCTAGGTTTCTGAAAAAGTCATTAGACTGTCCAGCTTGTGATGGCCCGTACACACACAGTACCCTTAATCTGAAGGAAAGGTAGCTACTACAGTCTAAAGCCAAAACCCTGCCCACACCATCGTAAAAAGGATGATGATGCCGTAATAGAGCCCGATTAAAAATAATAACTACTCCCGTAAAACGTGATGCAGCGAAAGAGAAATAACAATCTAGGTTGAACTTTCGTTTAAAAGCAAGCACGTCGGATAGCGAGAAGAAATTTGTTTCCTGGAGGCACAAAACATCACCATTTGTAGCACGGGCGACACTAATCACTTCAGCCTGCTTTGCCGGACTGCGAAAACCCTGAACGTTCAATGAAATAATATGTAGTGTAGTAGCCATAATGAAAAGTAAAAAGTAACCTGGACGCATAGTTCTAGACGTGGCCTGGAAAGTGTCCAGGGGACACTTTCTCAACCAAATCACAACGCACTGTTCGACCCTCCAGAAAGGGTCGAGGTTTTTTGCACAGTTGGGATTTACCACGGCCATCACTTCGTTCATCGGAGCAAGAGCTGGAGGTGTGTCCTCGCTTGGTTTCACGTGGAGCTCCCATGTCGACGTCAAAATCGGCAAGACTAGACAGTCCGATGCTACTATCCAGTCCCAGGCTGAGGTCGTCTTCCGAAGACGTGTCATGTGGAGGTAGGTACTAAGCCGTCGGCAAGTTTGATCCACATCCTTGATGCTGGCAGCACTGTCCACGTCTCGGCAGGCCGGGGTAGGCACCCTTTGTGTGGGCGACTTTTTACGTGTACGACGCGATGTCGAAATGGTCGGAGCGGCCGCAACAGAAGAGTGTGGTATTCTCGCCACTGTTTTCCGAAATAACAGTGCTTGTAGGGTCAACTTCAACAGCAGCAGCCTGAGAACTGGGGTCATTTGCGCACTGAACATCAAGTGGCGTCAGAGAAGAGACGCCGACGCCGTTTGCAGGGCAGTGCGTTGCATCTTTCGAAGCGCACGGTTCCTCCAGCGGGGTGGCCGACGCGCCAAGCGTCGCATCGACAATCACGCTTTCGTTGTGCGCTTCGTTTGAAGGAACTTGTAGGGGTGAGACCAGCACAGCGTCGGTGACCTCCTCTGCGTCCCCCGAGTCGGTAGTTGGTTCCGTTGCCGGTGTCAGTGGTGGAAAGGCACCAGCGGCAGCGTCTGAGTAAGAGCGGCGGACAGGGCAAACCACAGCTGGGTGGCCGTCCCCGCAGCGTCGACACGGGCGGTCACATCCTTCACTAACGTGACCGTGCACACCGCAGCGACCACAATACGGTGTTGTTCACTGGGCTCGTAGATGGTCCCCTGAGCCGCATCTTCGACATACACGCTGGAGACCACGGTAGTCAAACGTAGCACGGTGACCGGAGATGCGCAGGTAGTTCGGCACAGGATTAGCGGCGTTCATCTCCTTTCGAACATACCGCGTTCCAGTGAGTACGCCGCGTCGCTCGCTCATCAAACCACTGGTGACAGTGAGCACCTTGCCATATGGGGATAACGCTTGGACAAGAGCTTCGTTTGAGACGAACGATGGCAGGAACAGGCAGGCGACGTTGGTCACTTGTGGGCCAACGGGAACAACTTGAACACGCTCGCCGCCAATCACCAGGCAGCCAGCATTGACGATTAGAGACATGGAGGCCATGCTCTTCACGGTGACTTGGAAGTTTCGAGCTCCCTGATGATGCACGCAGTATACCTCTGAGAGGCCGACTATTGAGGCCGTCACATCAACGATGGTCTCAGCACTAGTCCCCGTAGGGACAACAACGTCGAAGACAAGCGCCTTCGAAGGCGTCCAAGATGCGACGGGCACCATGACTACTACTGATGGACGCCCCTGACGTAGAACGCACAGGGAAGTCCTTAGCACTGACAAACCGGAGTCAGGAGCTACTCACTTCAAGTCACTCAGCTAAAAGTGTGTTTAGAAAAAGTAGTTAACGATATAGAGTACTTGGTACTCTACTATGGGAGAGCTTAGAGCCGTCCCCAAGGCGCTATTCCAGCAAATATGTGTGGTGTTTATAAAAATACTTAACGATTTAGAGCACTAGGTGCTCTACTATGGGAGAGCTGTGTGCCGTCCCTGCGATAAGTTATCCGTTTAGAAAAAGTTCATTCTCTCATGGGACGCAACAAAGCTAAGGGACAAGCATCTGTATAACAGGCGCAATAACAAACAAAAGACAAAGCACAACATACATTACACATTTAAACAAAAGTGTCCAAGTTCGTAGGATGGCCATAGTTCATTCTACTAATAACTGTACATACACTACATAAATGCACTAATCACAATATGGACAATGTACATGATGATATATGTGCAGAATTTACAAGACTTGGTGAAGATGTTAGAAAATATGTACAACAGGTATCAATATTCATAAAAGTTACATAACTTACAGCGTTAGAATGAAGTGCATATATAAATGAGCTCACACCAATATGGGACATACACAAACACATAAAATAGTAGACACATACTGATTACATGCACCAATCAGACATTGACAGGTGACCTGGCTATAGGAACCAGGCCAGGTAGAAGACTAATCGAACGCGTCTGTCAACTACGGAAAGAAAGCGGCATGACCATTGTCGCACAAATTCTTCCTCCCCAAGGAAGAACAATTCCTCTGACAGAAACGATAAGAGTTCAGAGTAGAGGCGTTCCAGAATCGGAAAAAGAGCACGACGACGATGACCTGCCGCAACAGCTTCGCACCTATTATGCCATAAACAAAAGGCCCCCGCAGCTATTAGAAGGCGTGCAAAGTGACTACGCGAGCAGCGACCAGATGTTACAAAGCGATTAACACCTAGGCCACAAAAACTAGCGTTAACTGACTTCCAAAACACCTTTGCAATGACACATTGCTTCATCATATGCTGGTTAGACTCCGATAACGTGCAGTTAGGGCAAGTGGAAGATGGGACCATGCCCCGCCTCTCCAGTCTGTCCCGTGTTGGGAGTACTCTCCATCCAAGACGCCACATAAAGTCACGGAGGTGACCAGGCAAAAGCGATGCCGTTATCGCGCTCCACGAGACATGTCTCGATCGTGCTAGACGGGCTGGAGGAACCAGAGGAAGCAGAAGAGTCGCCGTTGTATCTACAATACGGCTTTCAAGAATGTCCACATCGGGACAAACCTGCTGCGCGTGTCAATAAAATGCTACTGCCGTTGAGTAAAATGCAGGCACGTTAAGTGTTTGCGGTGCAGAATTAAGCCGTGCATCTGGTAGTAAATAGCGTAGTTTGGTGCCTAAGAAATAACAGGCAAGATCACGCGCGGGGCACTCATCACCATGCAACAACCGAAGTAAGAATCGTAGGGCAAGCAGCCGGCAGCGAACAGAGACGGATGGGAATGCGAATCCACCGCAGTTTCTCGGTTGCCCAAGAGCTGCTCGGCAAAGCAGCTCTGTTCCACCCGGCCAGAAAAAGGAGCCAATGAGGACTTGCAACGACCTGGTGATTCGTAATGGGGGCTGTAAGACATGAGATATGTACCATGCACGGCCGCAAAACAAAGTCTGTGCTAAATACCTTCTTTCGAGCATTGGTAAATTATACTCTTGTGCTTCCCGGACGTGTCGTTTTACATCTTCGACTACTGAATTCCAGAAGGAGGCTGATATGCCGTAGCAAGTATAATCAAGCCCCAGAATGCGAATAGAGTCACTTTTTTGAAGACCGAAAAAGGAACTTAGGCATGCGTCTGGGGAACCAATGAATAAATATCGACATTTGGAAAAATTTAAAGCAGCACCTGAAATCGTGCCATACGTTGTAAAAAGTCGCAGGCTACGGGACAAACTGTCCTCATTCTTCAAATACAACGTGATGTCATCAGCAAATGCTGTCACTGTCACGGTACCACTACCTAGAAGAGGAAGGCCTCTAACGTAAGGGTCAGCGATTAGCGATTGAAGGAATGGTTCGAGGCTGAGTACAAAAAGTGCAGGAGATAAAGGACACCCCTTGCGAACACCACGGGTAACCGGAAATGGCGCACTCTCTAAACCATCAAGAAACAATGTGGTGCGTATATTTCGGTATGCGTTTCTGAGAAGCTCAACGAAGTTTTGCGAGAAGCCAAATGCTGCCATTACGCTAAATATAAAGCTATGTTCGAGGCGATCGAATGCTTTTTCCTGGTCAAGTGAAACCAAGAGTCCCTGAGCTGATCTTGTTAACGTGTACGCAACTATATCGCGCGTAACAAAGGAAAGACTGTGGATTTCTCTTCCAGGAATAGAGCACGCCTGATGATGACCTATTAAGGAGGGCATCAGGCTTCTCAAACGCCGAGTGATAACTGCCGCGAAAGTTTTATAATCAACGTTGAGGAGCGTTATTGGTCGCCACTCCTCTGGGCGAACTGACGATGGGTCATGTTTAGGTATTAAAACAATTCGACCATCGCGAAAACTATCAGGAAAATCAAAGTTCTCGAAACAGCGGCACATAACAGAGGTGAAAAGAGCACCAATGTCGTCCCAAAACGTTAAATAAAACTCAACAGGCAACCCATCGGGCCCGGAGGCCGAGCCACGCTTCATGGAAGACAGTGCCTCTTTCACTTCGTCAGCTGACGGACTTGTGCACAGTTGTTCAGCTACTTCAGATGAAATTTGAGGTAGCCTACTTAACATTGTGGCTGTCTCGGTGGTACCGCGATGTGATAACATTGTCGTACGAGCCACGAGCCATGTTGGCAAAGTGAGCTAGGAAAACTGATTGATCACGTGTCGGCGGCAACGCAGTGTGTAAAAATCTGGCCGCCGGAGTTCCTAGTCGGCTCGACTGAGAAGCGAGCTTTTCGCAAAGCGTAGAACCTCAGGGTGAGCACATGGATTACCTCTGCAACGCCAAGCAGCCGCCGTCAATGACGAAGCTGCAATGAGGCGTTGAAAACGACCCCTTAACTCTCGCTGCCATGCGCGCATCAAGGGAGTTAGTCGATCAGCCCGAAGAGCAATACGCAGCTTTGTGGCAGTGTCCGCTAGTTCTTCGGACGTACGGCGTCTAAGGGCCCGCCCTGCTACTGAGCAGTGTAAACGCCACTGTGTCTTGAGCGCGTCCCACACCTCCGGACCGCATCCCAAGAGAGAGGCCGGCAAGCTTCTAGATAAACTGGAGCGTGTACGCACGTCGTGCAGAATGCGGATGTCAAGACGCCAAGGTTTCACTGGTGATGAAAAGGGAAAGTGAGCCTCGAGCGTCACTGGTCGGTGGTCTGATATATAAACAGGTGATGATGGTAATGTTACTACATCAGAGTGCGATACGTAAGAAGCTAGCGCGCTCGGCACATAGAAACGATCCAAACGACTAGACGACGTGCTACGCCGCCAAGTCCAGGCATACTGTGGTCCATGCACTAGTCTGTACGTATCTATCAAAGAGAAATGTTGCACTAGGCGACGCAGCTCTCGCGCGTTCCAATCAGAGCGACTTCATCCTGGACCTTGCACGTCAGCTCGCGTGTCTAATACACAATTAACGTGTCCAGTGAGTATTACATGACGACCGTCTAGAAAATACACGTCCAGGTCACGGAAAAAATCGTTAGACATCGCTGCTTGAGCTGGCCCATAAATACACAAAACACGCAGCTTGAAGGGTGATAGGACGCAGTCAAAAGCCAATACCCGCCCGAACGCGTCATAGAAAACATGATGATTGCGCAGAAGAGCGCGGTTAAAAATAATAATTCCAACTCCAGAGAAGCGAGATGTCACGAAGGAAAAATGAGTCTAAATTAAATGCGCGTTTGAATGCACGAACGTGGCCAATGGCGAAAAAATTTGTTTATTGTAAACACAGACTATCACAATGTTCTGCGCGGGCTATGCTGATAACCTCGGCTTGCTTTACTGGGTTACGGAACCCTTGAAAATTTAAAGAGAGAATTTTTCAGGGTTTCAGCCATATGAAAAAAGATGGGCGACTGACCTGGTCGTGTTTTCCGATTCGGTATACCCCGGATATAAGAAGATTGTTACAGAAGAAGAGAAGATTGTTACAGCCGAAGCATGAGTACACAAGCGCCGTTGAAACTCTTTTCTATGCCTCACCGCAAAACCCCTGCAACAGCAGCAGGCGCACTCTCCATTCACGTCCTGATATGTCTGTTAAAAAAAGAACAAGGACACATAAAATTGCGTCAGAAGAATACTGCATTGAACAAGGCAGGAGGCTTTTAACTTAAACAATGTTCAGCTGTGGTTACGCGCGAAGCGAGATATACGTCCATAATTAATTCAGTAGCACATAGGCGCGACTTCGTCGCCAGCTGCGTCAAGATTGCGAGGAGCTAGCTTGAGATAGAAACACCCCGCAGAATTTTCTTTAGGCACCCGGGTGGTGGTGATGAAAGTCTATTTTTTGAAGGCTCTAAGGTTAAAATACTATTACAAATTCAATAGCAGCTTTGTGAGCGTGCTTCAGGCTGACTCTTGTGGTGCTCATACCGTGACTAGCCGGGCCTTTACTGATGAGACTTTCATGATCAGATTCGAAAGCGTACAGCTTTATTGTAGGAAATTGTGTAGTTGTGGTCTTCTCGTGCAACGTTGTTGTCGGGATCATTAGCCGCGGTGTGTTTCCTTCTACCGAGCGGGCGGAACGGTCACATCAAATGCTTGTTTCATCACCGCTCAAAAACACGTGTCTGACGTTTAATTTCACAACGTGAGATTTTTTTCAAGATTCGCACAGTCTTCCATGTTTGCTTTACACGTCATCATCGGGGGGGGGGGGGGGCTTTATTACGCCAACACGTAGTTTTTCAGCGAAGTATAAATCACGAAGGGGGGGGGGGATGTCAGAAAAAAAATTGGCAGTATATCCACGGAGTGAATGATGGAGAGTGAGGCGAAGCATTCGTCCGTCCATTCGTTCTTGCTTCCGTCCGTCCATGCGTCCGTCTGTGTGACCGTCCATGCGTCCATCCGCCCGTCCATGCGTGCGTCTGTTCTTGCGTCCGTCCCTGCGTTCGTCCATGCATCCGCCGCTGCGTGTGTCCATGCGTCCATCCATGCATCTGTCTGTGTGTCCGTTCATCCATCTATTCAACATCCAAGTACCACCATCTCACATCTTTTCATCATTTATTCCCTATGTAGAAGCAGTGCCATCCAACGGGCAATCCAAGGACTAAACGAGAGGTGGCGCACGCACACTTGCTCACGGCTTGCGCTTCGGGTCTACTTCCCACCTTAAACCACCTCGAGTTCATGGTATATACTAGTTCACTGTATTCATGGCACTGCAGCCCAACGCTCGCTAAACCTTTGTAAAACCAAGGAGGTTACGCCCGGCGAGTAAAACATAGCAAGCTTTTCCTGTCAGATAGTGCGCAATGTACATGCCAATGGCTGCTAATGGGAAATGAGAGACAGGAGAATTCGGCTTTTACTTTCTTACGGCTTGCGCTTCGTATCTACTTCCCACCTTCAACCAGCTTGAGTTCATGGTATATGCTAGTTCACTGTATTCATGGCACTGCAACTCAACGCTCGCTAAACCTTTCTAAAACCAAGGAGGTTACGCCCGGCGAGTATAATGTAGCAATCCCTTCTTGTCAGATACTGCTTAATGTACATGCTGATGGCTGCTAAGGGGAAATGAGAGACAGGAGAATTCGGCTTTTAGTTAATGCGCACGCTGCGAATTTTTTATTGTTCAACAACGCTCCGGCGAAATCTCCCACCGGTACCGCCTTGGAGGTCAAAACGTAAGTCTTGTTACACACTACGACTACGACTACTACAAGGAACAAACGGGTGCCGCTTTAAGGAGCTTCGCCCCTAAAGGTTCTTAACGATTTAGAGTATACTTGGTACTCTACCATGGCAGAGCATGAAGCCGTCCCGTGGGTCTCACACTTGATGAGGCCACGTCGAGAAAAATTACACCGAGAATGAGTTAACGACGTCACTCGAACGGCAACGAGCAAAAGGCCGACAGCTGTTAGAAGGGACTGCCGGAAGAAATAAATGACAGATGGACAAAGCAAAGAGCGATAAGCTTCAGATTGCAGTCCTGCAGAGCCAACGAGTATTCTTTTAAGATTGGTTTGAATCGTCGCTACAGCGTATTGAAATGGTCTCGATCAACATATTCACCCTCTGCAAGCGTTGGCGTTTATTCCAGAGAAGCAAAACCTTATTTTGTGTCTTAAGTTTACTCGCTTAAATTGATTAGTATCAGGTGACAGGTGATGAACGGAGGAATATTTTTTTTTTGAATGCGCACATAAATGCTTAAGCTTCTACTAAAAAGCTACGAGGAGAAGAGTTGTCGCAAACGAGCGCTTAATTAGTCACGAACGCCTATTTCAAACAGCGCCGGCAAAGGATGCTTCTAAACCTGTCCTAATGCATACATATATAAATGATTGACTTCCTACCGTAGTAGGGTTGTTGACTGAGCACATATCCATTGCTTTTTCTTTATTTAAAGTACGATATCATTCACTCCCCCCTCCCTCCTCGTTGGTTACCTGATCCTCTCTTCTGTTTCCCGGTATTTTGAGGTTACACCTGTCGTTTTTGTTTTGCACCGTAGCTGCGTCGTCCTGGAGCAGTTTAAATTGAACCCTCTTTGTGAGCCGTTTCGTGGGCCGGGCACGTAGCGTGTAGGGCTGGATAAATGCTGGTCATTGAGGGTAACAGACTGAACTCCAAGAAAAGGCAAGCGCTGAGAGGGAAACAGAAAGTTAGGTGAGGCGGATGAGATTATGAAGTGTGCTGATACAACGTGACTGTAGGAAGCAAAGGATGATGATGATGATGATGATGATGATGATGATGATGATGATGATGATGATCATGATGGTTCAGATCAAGGAGCTTTTACTATAAACTCCTTGATTCCCATGGTTCCCTTTTTTTTTCTCTCACCATGGTCATCCAGCGCGACTTCACATTCCCTTCGCAGGAGCAAGGAAACAAGGCCATGGAGGAGACCAACTCGAGCGAGGAGCTCGCTTTGTTTCCCGAGGAAGGCATGCCCGAGGACTACGACTACGAGGACTCGGCGTGGCGCTTCGACCTGGCCGACCTGGTGCCCACGGCGGCCGTGTACGGGGCCACCCTGCTGCTGGGGCTGGTGGGCAACCTGCTCATCGTGTACACGGTGGCCCGGTTCCCGCGCATGCGCTCCATCTCGAACCTGTTCCTGGCGTCGCTCGCCTCGGCCGACCTGCTCATCGTGCTGCTCTGCGTTCCCGTCAAGTTCGGCCAGCTCTTCTCGTACACCTGGACGCTGGGCGAGGTGGGCTGCAAGCTGCTCCTCTACGTTCAGCACGTCTCCATGATCTGCTCGGTGCTCAACCTCACCTTCCTCAGCATCGAGAGGCGAGTGGAGAAATGTTTCAGTGATTGTTGGTGTTTTACGTACCTAAAACCGCAATATAAGTATGAGGGGCGCCATAGCGGAGGGCTCCGGGAATTTCGACCACCTGGGTTTCTTTAAAGTGCGCCAGAAAATGTAAGTAAGCGAGCCTAGTCTGAGCTTATCGCCTCCATTGAAATGCGGTCAACGGGGCCGGCATTTGATTCCGCTACTTCGCTGAAAAAATAGTTGCAGCTTTTTTTTTCTTGTTTGCTCATTATATTTTATACTACTGTGACACTCCTGAGTCCTCCATCTGCTGTGAGAAGTATAGGAGACATTACCTAAATATTTAAACCGTACTTATAGGCCCCTTGCACGCTAGTCTAACAATTAGTTTTTGTAATAGAAATAATTTTTTAATATTTGCATTTGTGGTTGTGCCCCACATAAGAGCACCATAGTTCAGAGTAGAAGAGAAAAGTGAGTTGTGGAGGAATAGATTTACTGCAACTAGTAACGTTGCACTGCTTCAGTGCAAAAGTCCTATATTACGAGAATGTTTTTTTAACCAGCAAATCAACATGTGTATCCCATGACATTGTTGCGGAAAAATATATGTTTAGGGTTTAAAAGAACGGATGTATTCAACTGATGCACCATTAAAAAGTGGACACGCGAGACATTCTTTATGATGATTGTGAAACATCCAGGATTTCTTTTTTGCAACATTCAACCCCAGGTGGTTATCTAGGGATCATTGGTGAATAAACTGAAGTGTGGCATTGGTATAATCCGCTAACGAGCGGAGCGACCAGCGAAAAAAAAAAGCTCGTATCATCAGCGTAGATGACATAGTTTACCATGTGATCAATACTGACAATATTGTTAACGTACAAAAAGAAATTAAAACGGGTCTAGGAAGCTTCTTTGAGGTGCACCTAAATTACTTTTTTTTGAGGAAGATGCGTGTCCATTAATTTCTGCATACTGTGAGCAGTGTTGATTGATTGATTGATTGTGGGGTTTAACGTCCCAAAACCACTATATGATTATGAGAGACGCCGTAGTAGAGGGCTCCGGAAATTTCGACCACCTGGGGTTCTTTAACGTGCACCCAAATCTGAGTACACGGGCCTACAACATTTCCGCCTCCATCGGAAATGCAGCCGCCACAGCCGGGATTTGATCCCGCGACCTGCGGGTCAGCAGCCGATACTGTGAGCAGTGTTGTAGGTACGATAATATTAAGGAGTGGACATTACCCCTAATACCGTAGTGATGAAGCTTCTGCAGAAGAATATGATGGCTGGGGCTACCAAATACCTTCGTGAAATCTAAGAAAACACCTAAAAAACGTTGAGATAGTCAGGTTGAACAGTAGAAGTGCCTCAGACAGGCTGGCCGACGTTTCGATATGAGGACCTATTTTCGTTAAAGGCACTTTGTCATCCTCGGCGTGTTAATTTTAAGATGGTTAACCCTCTTCTGCTGTTCAACCCGACTATCCCACTACGTGTTTCCATATGTCGGCTCATATATAGATTCTAAATAAAAAAAGACTGCGATTTTTGAAATCTTCAAGTATATATTCCTTTGTGCAAAGAGGGCAAGCTCTGTTGATATCTTTTTGGTAGCCATATTGTACTGGCTTTAAAATCTTATAATGGTTGACGAATGATGTGAGTCATTTAAGTATTATTTTCTCTAGTCCTTTAAAAAAGACTCACAGAATGGAAATAGGACAGCAATTAGAAAAATTGTTTCTGTCACCTTTCTTATGAATAAGTCACTTTCGCACATAGCATTTTGCGTGGGAACACTCTGCTTGTAAGGCATATATTAAAGATGGGAACTAAGCAGTGCGAGATCATGTCTACGACGTATTTAACTGGTGTAATTTGCGTCCCCAATGCATCGACAGATTTGCTGCTATTGACTTTACTGAAGGAGGAAACTGTCTACAGATATTACAGCGCCGGGATTAAGTTATTTGACAAATGTGTGAAGGAGACAAAAAAAAGTCAATAATAGCACGTCACTGGAAAGCCACGTATAAAATGTTTTTTTTTCACGCGATAGGTGCTGTTTTCGATATTTTTTTTTCATGCACTGAGCAGCGTTTCCATCGAGAGTAGGCATTTGTCAATTGAATTAGTTCTAGCTAAGGCATTAGGAGACGAATGGAATTCAGACAGATAGATAGATTTGTAGGGTTTAACGTCCCAAAGCCACCATATGAGTATGAGAGACGCCGCAGTGGAGGGCTCCGGAAATTTCGACCACCTGGTGTTCTTTAATATACAGCCAAGTCTGAGCACACGGGTCTACAACATTTCCGCCTCCACTGGAAGTTTAGGCAGATGTCGTTTGATTATCCTGTGTGGTGGCATGTAATTGACATTAAACCTGAAGTTAATTGCATTTTCTGATCTCGCGTGGCACGGGTGTTAAATGCTCGTGGTTGCTGCCCAAAACATTACGTTTGGATGAAGAGCGATGTCACAACCCTCGACGAAATTCGCCGGCACGTTCAGGTTTCCGACCCAAAACCAGAGACATGCATACGGGCATCTGTATACAGCAAACTCAGCCATATGAAACACTGTCGATGTGCTTGAGGTCACAAAAATAGCTAACGTTGCTGTCTGGCCATACTGGACGGCTTGATGCTCTCCCATAGTAAAGTACCGAGTACTCTAAATCGTTACCCACTTTTTCTAAGCACGCAAATGTATTTAGGAGCGGCATTTTGCTCTCCTGTTGTAGAGTTCATGTGCTTTAAATCATCAACTATTTCTCAGAGCACATGGAACGGCTTAGTCTTCTCCCGTAGTAGAGTACTTATAACGTGCTCTCCATCGTCAACCACTTTCCCTATATAAACGCGTAATCGATTGCTGTGACATGGAAAGCTCAGTGTCAATCATATGTCACTCGTTAACACACCGATCGGTACAGCCGAGACGAGCCAACTATAGTCGCAATAGTAAAGTGGTGCGCTCGTACGACTCGGCGACGACGCCTGCCGCGGTCTTCACAAAAGAAAACGCTCGATGGTTTCCCCGCGACGATATTCACTTTTGTAAGAGGACCACAGTGTAAGGTCGTCACAATGTCCAAAGCAAAAAAAAAAAAAAGCCTTTGGAAACACAATGGAGATGGTCCGAGGCACGAACGGTGGCAAGCTCCGAGTGGGTCTGCGAAGTTTGGATCCAGGTGTTTGGATTCGCATAGCGGATCGCAGGTGTATCGGTATCGACGCCCTCGCCTTTCTCCGTGTCCTTGCAGGAGTGCGCGTTTCCTTCCGATGCATCGCCAATCGGTAACCGATACTGCGAGAGTAAACGACTTTGAGAAATCGGAGCTTAGCTTAGATGGGCGCCTGTTTATAGTCTAAAGCGAAATTCGTGGTAGAGCTGTTGCGTCCGCCAAGTGTACTGACCGACTCTCATCGTTATGAAGGAAACACTGAGAAACCGAGAATGATTTGTTGAGCGAAACGTTACGGAAGTGGTGCCATATATATGCACAAATGAACGCACAGACATACGTTAAGCAGCCGCACGGGTTTTATATAACCGGTTGTTTACATTCGCGTAACGATGCTAACAGAAACATGCCTATTAGCAACACCAGAAGCGTAAGCTGATGTGAAGCGCTGGTGCTCTCGACGATGGTAGCCCTGGACACTGCTACATTAATCAGCTGTAGCGAATGACACCTAACTACAATTGACGTTAACACGACATGACGGCTGTATCATACGAGAACGTGTGTAACGCTTATACAATTGAATAGCCAGCACTGCAACCACAATCGACGTTTCGTGGACGTCAATGTTTGTTTGAATAGTAGTTTCGAGACCTGGCGGGGATTTGTGGTAGAATCGTCGATTGCCACGCGGAATGCTTAGGTTCGATTCTCGCTGGGACGATAAAGGCATCCTGGTCTAAAATTTCAACTCAGAGCCTATACGTTTCGAGCACTTTTGTCTATCATGTAAGCTGGACACGAAGCCAGGAATCACAGCACGAAGGGGAATCAATGAACAGGCATTGACGTTTCACAAACATTAGAGTCTGTTTGAAGAATATATGAGAGACCTGGCTGCGGTATAGCACTTGAATTTCTCGCATAAGGCTGGGGTTAGATTCTTGCTGGGATCCTTGCATTCACTGGTATGCAGGCACACCCGCATACCAGTGGTGCGTGTGACTGTCTGCGGGTGTGTGCCATGGTCTAGATGAACTTGTTTGATGACGTACGTGACGAGCATGGAACGTCTTGACCAGCGATTCGTATATGTCAAACCTTCTTACCCTCCCGTACTAAATTTGGTTTACCCCAAGTTAAGGGGGTGATCACGAGAGCACACAGACTTAAGTGGACGGACGGACGGACGGACGGACAGACGGACAGACGGACAGACAGACAGACAGACGGACAGACAGACAGACAGACAGACAGACAGACAGACAGACAGACAGACAGACAGACAGACAGACAGACAGACAGACAGACAGACAGACAGACAGACAGACAGACAGACAGACAGATAGATAGATAGATAGATAGATAGATAGATAGATAGATAGATAGATAGATAGATAGATAGATAGATAGATAGATAGATAGATAGATAGATAGATAGATAGATAGATAGATAGGCGAACGCTTCGCCCCGTTCATCATCATTGTCTCCGTGGAGATATGCTGTGATTTTGTTTTTGTTTTTTATTATGCGCACCAACGAAAAATGTAGCCATGGAAATCATGCGTAAAAAAGAGGGAGGGGGTATTTTCATCTTAAAATTGAAGCATAATAATTTTAAGAGAAAGGAGGCTGGACGAAAAAAAATCGAGCTAGCTCCGCGCTAGAAAATCGTTGGATAGCGAAGCTGTCAGCCTTATTGTCGCGCATTAGATATTAGTCCTAACTTTCGGCAAGGTACTCACGGGTGATGTCTGCCGCCGCTGCCGGTGTCTGTAACTACTATCACGAAATAAAAAAAATAACCTAGTACCAAGGTCACAGTGGGGCTCAAACCTGGGTTCGCTGCGTGCCAGCCCAGTATTCCACCACTGAGCAACGTCAGTGCTTTTTTTTCTTTCTTACATTGTATTTAATACAAATGCGGCTTACGTATATACACAGCGTGCAACATACATAAGGTCAAATCGATAAATGTACAATAGACGTTACAAAGTAAATCTCATAGCACAATGTCTATAGGGGTATTCGAGAAGCACACTTCATGAACCAAGCACCAGCGTGGCTCAAATTGCAGTTGGTCATAAAAGCTAAAAGACTTTTATGAACAACTGCAAATTGAGCGACGCCGGTGCTTGCGACTTGTTCGCAAACTTGCCTTAGGCAGGATTGATGTCGGGAAAGAAATTGCTTTAATATGAGTAATAAAGCGTTTTAGAACAGCAAAAGAACAACCAGGCGTGTCACATTGCGAATAGCGTAACGGGTGGCTCGTCCAATACTCCAACCCATTACAAAAGCTTAATGGCATGCTTTGGCCGCAAACAACACACACACACAAAATAAAGGAACACTCAACGACTCCTTTACTTTGCGTGTGTGTTATTTGCGGCCAAAGCATGTCATTAAGCAAGTACCAACTAGGCCAACAATCAGTATTGTTACCATTGCAAAAGCTTGTCCTTGATCTCCTATTAACTGTGGCGCATCAGGCATAATTCCTCATTGTCGCCAGCCACTGCATGAACAATTAGTACAAAATTTTCGCAATAGTATAGCGGATACCACGCTACTCAGAAGAACGATGAAACAAAGCATAGCGAATGCTGGTCTACTACCCATAAATTATGATTGTAAAGCGTGTTTTTCCAACGAGCCGAGCCAGCGGGTGGTAGCTCGAAAAGAACGCCGGCGGACCAAGATGACGGTGCTTGATCACCGATTTCGTCATATCAACGTCTTCCTTCTTCATTATAATTTCATTATAATTACATTATAAACATACTGTTAACGCCAAACTTCCTGAAGTTGAAGTGTAATGGCTTGATTGACAGTTTTACTTACTTTTCACAGTTAATAAACCACCCACGCTACATCCAATGAGCGTGCAAGGACAATTAATCGAGCCGTCACCGTGAAGATGGCGAGCAGACGACATGGCGCAGATGAACACATGTGGAGGGGCTAATCGCCTTTTCTATTGGCTGGGGGCCCTCTATAACCTCCACAGTGTTGACGGGAACTTCTTAAACAGAGTATAGATATCAACACATCCCCGTCGTTGTCATCTGTAGAATCTAAGTGTTGGTTTGCTTAGCACGTGAATGACAACGATGTGATTCCGGCCATTTAATCGGCTACGCGTAGTGAACACTGGTGAAGCAGCGCTGCTGTTGGCTCAATTAAAAAAGAAGATTTCGCTTCGCCGATTGTTTTGGCTGGTTGAATGACGTCTGATTCGGATGAAGTGAAGTTGAATGAAGCGGGAACGAATCAAGTGAAACAGAAGTGTGTGAGTGAAGTCGAAGGAGTGGCAGAACTAGTAGTGGGCGTAGTGGTTAGACGAAGGAATCGTGGAACCTATCCGTTCCCGATCTATGCGACGGGCCCGGCGAGAAATCAAAGACTCGGCTAAGAATAACTTCACTGTTAGGAGAAGGAAGGAAAGAAGAAAAAAAAGAAAAGAAAGGATTGACGGAAATGATCGAAGGAAAGAAGAAACAAAATAAAGAAGGTTAGGAAAAAAAGATTGAAGGGACAGAAGGAAGGAAAGAAGGAAGGAAATAAGGAAGGAAAGAAAAAAAAGTGGTTACCAGGCACGCACACACAGCACTGCATGCACCCCTTCCCCCTATTTTCCCAATAAGGCAAGCGCTTCCGAATTTTTTTTCCTTTTTGATATGTCTTCAAGAAAACCTCCCAGTGGTTTGCATTTTATTTAACACACTCCCACGAGAAGAAGGGTGACAATTTCTAAATTTACACTAATGAATTGGCAAAATTAAGGGAAAACCTAGCGATTTCAAAAGTCATTCGTTGCGCGCACGTCCACAATGATGCACTCACCCAGGATATCTGACTATCCACCGTTCATTTGCGTCCTTGGCCAAGCCGAGGGCGCTGGACTCTCGTTGTGACACACACGAAGTGGGGAGCCAATCTGGCTGAGCGTCTCTTGCCGCCTACAAAAGCTACGGAAGACGGAATTAATCACTCGGGACTTGTATATCGTAATGCTCAAGAACCATGTCGACACTGAGCCAGCAAACAATTCTCTTTCTTTTTCTTTTTTTTTTGTGCCAGCTGGAAGCTATAGCTTTCCGAGCCGCGCGCTGAGACGTAGTTAATTTAAAAGATTTTAACATTAACAAAATTCAGCTTTCAATGCACCCTTAAACAGTGACTTCATTGCAAATCAGGACGGAAAACAACAAATGGATGGGACAAGCACAGCAATAACGCCCGATCTTATTCTTCTGTGGCCCCCTCCTTGTTCGAGCTGATAAATTTCACCCGAAAAAAGTATGTACCAAATACACGATAGATTTCGTTCGCCTGTAAAAGTACGTACCAACTACGCATAATATGAAGCTATTTCAAGTTCAATACACCATGCCGTGCTATCTAGGGACCTTAATACCTTGAAGCTTCACACGCCACAAAATGCGTACTCCTACAGGCCGTCAGACATCTCTCAAGCGACCACTACCACCCCTGCCACCACCGCCGAGTCACAATAGGAGATCCGTAAAGACGCAGAGGCTTTGCAAGCGGCTACGGATGGCCCCTCACTGTCACCACAGCGCACTCCTAAAGAGCCGATACGGAATGTCCCTCTATTCGCTTCATCGTCCACAAATTATTGCTACGACGAAAACCTACTAGTCCTCGTTGCGTTGACATCTGTCATGGCCAAAAATGGGCCCTTTCCTGAACAGAATAAACAACTCCGTCAGCTCATGGGCACCTTGCAAGTTCCTGGTTGTATAGAGCCAGTCCTTACGAACTTTTTTTGACCCTCTCTCCCAATCTCTGATACTAGCCTACATTCATACAACTGCAGAGGAACCGATCTTAAATATTTCTCAGTTGTGACTGCGTGCGCGCGGTGAACACTTGTGTGTGTGTGTGTGTGTGTGTGTGTGTGTGTGTGCGTGTGTGTGTGTGTGTGTGTGTGTGTGTGTGTGTGTGTGTGTGTGTGTGGTTGTGTGTGTGTGGTTGTGTGTGTGTGGTTGTGTGTGTGTGGTTGTGTGTGTGTGGTTGAGTGTGTGTGGTTGAGTGTGTGTGGTTGTGTGTGTGTGGTTGTGTGTGTGTGTGTGTGTGTGTGTGTGTGTGTGGTTGTGTGTGTGTGTGTTGCGTGCGTGAGCGTGTGCGTGTGTGCGTGTGGGCGTGGGCGTGTGCGTGCGTATTACTTGTTTTCTCTGTTATTTCTCTGTTATTTTCTCCCCTTCCCCACGTAGGGTAGAAACCCGGGTACAGGGGCAAATCCAGCCCCTCATTTTAGAAGGGGGGTGAGGTCGCCTGAAGTAACATTGGATAGGGGGCCATGGTCATGACTTTTATTTTTATTAGACCTTCAAAGCATAAATACGGTTATTGTGTGCTCGAACTGTTTTCACAATGTTGAGACTCACACCGCGCTGGAATTAAACACACAAATAAAAGACACACTGAAGCACAGGTAGGACACACACGAGCGCGAACCAACTAGCCCCTACTCTTGCCCTTCTAACCGTGTTTTCACAAGTTTGTCCTAATTGGTTAGCTAGGAGGTGGTCTACGAGCACTGAAATGAGGGGGAGGGAAGGTGGAGCTGACACAGGCTCTAGAGGGGGAGTGCTAAGATGCGTTATTCGAAAGTCGCACGTCGGTCACTGCCCACGGCGAGTTACCTTTTTTTTTCACTTTTCTTCACATTTACATCACAATTACTTCTAATATTACTCCTTGCACTTTTCTTAGCATAATTGTTCGTTAAATCTCATTATTATTGTGTCCTCATTGTCTCAGTTTATTTGTTAAGCGTCTTTAGTTAATTATACGAACGTTTGCTGAAAAATTTCAATGATACTTGTTTGTATAACACACATTGTAAAATTATTTGTTTCAACTAAATAAACGCAGAAAGGACTAAACCTTCGCGCCATCTTGCACCGTTTGTCTATATTGTCAACCGAGGAAGATGCTGGGCTCTTATTTCTCCTAATTAAAAAAAAGCGCGAAGGAATTATACTTTTGCTCGTTTACTGCGCAGGTACTACGCGGTGATCCACCCGTCCGCTCACGCTACCTGTGCACCTTCAGCCAAGCGCGTCGGGTGATCATCTTCATCTGGGTCGCCGCCTTCCTCACGGCTCTGCCCATCATCTTCGTGCAGGTGGGGATACACCTTTACGTTATGGTGCGAACTTTGCCGTAATAAAATTACGGCCGTGAAATTCAAATAAATTTACGTTTGCTTTATGAGGAATCATTTTTAAATTGCTTTTGACCAAAATAAAGGATTGCACGCTTTGTTTACGGCCCGATCAAATCTGCCGAAAGAGGAAAGCAAAATTCACAATGACAAGTTAATCTGCCTACCAAACCTCACGCGAAGGGTGGTCAGTCGGTCTCAGAATGGGCTACTCTTCCTCTCCTTCCATTTCTGTTTCCTTCCTTCTCCTTATACTACTTAAAACGTGAAAGCTTCGGCCATATTGGTATTTCAGTTCACCTTCGTAGCACACAGTATGTGCGCGAACAGTGAAGAGATTGACATGGAACTTTGTCTATGCGTTTTTTTCTTCTGTTTTTACTATCCGTGCGTTCTATTGTGCACCAGAATCATAAATGAACTATAACGTAGGACTGAACAGTATATTACACTGTAATTTTCAAACACCTCCTAAATAGTTGCAGCCTGTTTATGTATTGCATTTTTCTGTGCTCCCTCCTCTTCGCTGAGTCCGCCAACTGTTTTATGAATATTCTTCATGTGGCCTTTCGATGCTGTATTCTACACGTTCGAATCGTTATTACGTAAAAGAAGCACGGACAGAGATGCTTTGATCTGCGCTAACCACTGATCGGGTCGCCACATGACGGAGTATTGACTTGGCGAATTGTTATCGGAACCTCCAGTTTTTACCCATTCTAATTCATCGTTACATTACAGCTGTAGAAATTAATAATCTGCTGCCCAATATATCAATCGTGGCTTGCTGTTTAGTCAAAACACGCTGTGTTGTCATTGTCCTTCTGCATGAAATGTCGGCGGAAGACAGAACAAAATTACCCGTAAAACAAAAAATACATTCATGACGAGCAATGTAAGCAGTATGGTCAGCTCTTCCAACGAGTTCATACCTTGCCCAACCAGTCAACCCTGAGGCGTATATTGCTATACGCATGGTTTGCAACTGGAAATTCTTGACTGGCGCCCGAGTTTTCATGTTCATTGTAAACAGAGGAGCCGTCTTAAGACGTGTATGCCCCACCTGCATGTCTGTCCGGTGTCACGCACAGGGGCCAAGTTCCCCGCATCCCTACCAGGGGCGCTAATGATGACGACTGCTATACGACAATGATGACGATCACGCTAAATGGTGGTAAGAAGAAAATCCTTGGCAAGTTGGTAGGCTACATTTTGGTTGTAGCAGTGCAAGTGGGACGAAGACGCCCATGTGCGCCGCTTCAACCAAATATGAACTAAATGATGGTGATGACGACGCTCGAACGGTGATTCAGACGGTGGTGCCAACGACTGACCATGATACCTGCGTTATTGCGCTGGCCAATCGCACACGCTCGCGGGATTATAGACTGTTTCAATGACTTGCAAAACGTTGTACCCCAAAAAAACTTCCGGTCACACCTCATTTACCAGCTCCTAACGTCGAAACTGAAAGCACGTTTTACAGTTCTTTTCAAGGGTAAGGGAAGTCTCTCTTCAGTTTTTCACATAAAGAGAACGTGCATTATTTAGAATGGAATATTTATAGCTTTTATGTAGCTCGAAAGAACATTTGTTTGAATATATTTTGCCAAACAATGGAAGAAACTGTACAAAATCGGGGGGCTATTTTCTAAAGCTCTTCTCGTCGGACCGATGCTATTAAGATCTGCATACGTTTTTTTTTATCATGGTTTTAACCTTATTAAGGTTGGGATGCCCAAGGGAAGGCTTTCAGCTTTCCCATAGTAGAGTACCGAGTACTCTAAATCGTTAAACCCTATTTTCCAACACACAGGGCCTGCATATGATAAGTCTCCCCGTAACTTTCTTTTCCTTTTTTTAAGCTATGATTGTGAAGTCGTACAGAAAGCTTGTCTGATTACGGGGTTAGAGTGTCATAGGTTATAAAGCATGTTTCTTCTGTTAGTATGTGTGAAGCGTTAGCAGATATACTCATGTATGCGCAGTCTTAGTGACCAGTTAACTTCTCCATCCCCCTCCCATGCGCAGGGTAGCAAACCAGCTGCCTATAGGCTGGGTAACCTCCCCTGCCGTTCTTTTGCTCCTATTTTCCTTCCTATTGACCAGTAGTGAAGGGGTTGCCTCTTGGTTGAAGGAACTAAGGCTTTTCCCTGTCTGTGTTTGTAACAGCGAAAAGCGTCTATAGCATTGATGTCCGACTATTCTCGTGGCGCGAAACTTGAAAATTTCTTCTCGTGCCCAGGTTCACGTGGAGATGGGCGTCCACCGTCGCGCCTACTGGTGCATTGCGCGACGAGGCCAGTCCAGGAGCTTGGCGCTCCTTCGAGATCTACATGCTCATCCTGGTGCTGTTGCATACCCACCCTGGTCATGGGCTACGCCTACACCAAGATCTGCGTCCAGCTCTGGTGGGTGTGTTCGGGAACGCGCCAGCCTCACCACGGGCAGCTCGTGAGTGAATACGTGCGGCGGGCAGCAGTGCTTCGCGTCGCGTTGATCTGCAGCCCCACGCGTACAGCGACATAGATGAGGTAGTAGTGTAGATGGAGCCTCTTATAATCAAGGAGGAGGAGAGAGAAAAGAATGACAGAGTGGTCAACAAGACGGAATACAATGTGCCACTTGGTTTCCCGGTGAAAGTGGGTTAAATGATAAAAAAAGAGAAAGAAAACATAGAAAAGTGTCATTTGCATGGTATATGTGGGCCTGTCCATTACGCACCCACGATCGATCAGCTAGCCCCCTCGTGTTTATAAAGAGTGGCGACGCGCGCATCGCATTGCAGGGTTGCGGACCTTTCCTCTAAACTGACCTCTGAAGAACCTTTTTCAATAACCCTTTTCTCTAAAAAGATTCTGTTGTCCATTTAGCTCGGCTATGTGCGAAGAACTGTGAGCTGCTACGATCAGTACGTGTTCTATCATCTCGTCACATTTCGCAAGTGCTCACATGTGGAGGTGTTGCTGAAAGAAAGCTTGATTTCTATAGACCATTTCACGGAAGAGAAGAAACACCTTCTTACTGGACTGTGTCTCTGGAGTGCAGATTGAGGTGACTGCCTTAGTACATGCGTTTTTGGGAGACAACCGCCTACTTTCCTATGTCCAGTGGGGGACTATGGCGGCGCCCAGGGAACCTTTCTGTGGAATTGGTTTATAGATCGGCCATTTTCGACTGGATTGCTTGTTTTTGTCACGCACACTGTAGTGCAATGCAGTAACAGCTTTTTTTATCGAATTATGCGCCCAAGCGACGTTCCTAGCTCGCCCAGTTTTGCGCTGCATACAACGAGAGTGTGAAGTGTCAAGAGAGAGGCAAGAAGGCAGCTGACTATAGGCTTATCCAAGTTGACTGTTCTGCACAGCGTAATAGGAAGTGGGCAGTTACAGTTCGCAGGAGGGAAGTTGCGTAGTCTATCACTGTACGCGTTCAACAAGCTTCCTTTGGATTAGCTGTGATATGATTAATCAATATCAAGTTTTCAGCAGACCAGTTCTTCGAAGATATTATTAGAATCTTCCGTTCACAGCATCCATGTAACGCCCTCTTGAGTGATGTTATCCACAGTGTGGGGAATATCATAATGGAACTGCTTCCTCTTCATTTTTTAAGAGTTGTTGGAAGTCTCCTACTAGTTCTTGTGGCACGTGCTGTTTTATACATGCGCACTTTAACGTGACGTCTTATACGCGATATATTATGCAGCTGAAACTTAATTCGCATGTGGATAGAAGTACAAATATGGTTTTCTCCACCAAATCCCCAGGGTGGCAACCGAGATGACCGAAAAAAAAAGCCCAAGAAGAAGACCACATTCGCGCCCAACGTGATCCCTGCCGGCGGCCTCAAGGCTTCACGAGCAGACGAAGACACCGTTCGTCAGGTTGTTGATAGTGCTGTGGGCTGTTTTTACCGTATAGGGTCGTTTCCCCGAGTTTCTTGTCGACAGTGCAGTAAATAGTCCTAGCTGCGTACACGACTACTAACATCTTTTTTTTCGTCAGGAGACAAAAAAATCAACAAAAGCAACTTCTCCGGGTGTTCATCTCTGTCTATTCAGGTCAAGTTTTCAAACAAGTATTCAAAATATGTCATTTTTTAGATCAACTACTTTGATTAAGTGCATTCAAAAGTATCACAACTATACACCAAACATAAACAACAGCAAAACGAGGTATCAATGTGAGGAGCACCCATTGCTCAATTTACATAAAACATTCACACGGTGCGGCTATGTACTTAGAGGCCGTTTATATGTAGTTTACCTGAGAACAAGGCCAAAATATTGTTCGTTCAGATTACGTGAAACTGAAACTCCCACAGTGGTTATACAGTTATTTACGCGTACGACATGTGACCTAGCAAACCAGTGGCTTGTGGAACAAACGGTCACTAGCCACTTAGAATATCGCTGCACTCTGTGTGGATATAGGTCATATTAAAACAGAATTGCGACTAGTAGTCCTCCCCTGTTGGTTGGTCATTCTACCGATTGAACGACAGATGAACGCTAGTTTGTTCTCCGATTCCTCCACAGGTGATCAAGATGCTCATCCTGGTCGTCTGCCTCTTCGTGCTCTGCTGGGCGCCCATCCTGATCCTGAACGTGCTCACGGCGTTCGGCGGTGTCGCGACGCTCAACTACTCCTACCTGAAGCCGCTGCGCACCTGCTTCCACCTGCTGTCGTACCTGAACAGCTGCGTCAACCCTCTCGTGTACGGTTTCATGTCGCGCTCATTCCGCGGCTCCTTCCGCGAAGCCCTGATCGGTTGCATGCACCCGGGTTCGGCGTCCCCGTGGCGCGGGGCCACCATGCGCCTCAGCCGGACGCGCACCACGAGCGTCAGCATGGGGCGTTCGGCCACCTACGTCACGTGACCCTGCCGGCCAAAGCCGGGCGCGGGCGTCGATGACGAGCCTGTATGCTGCGTTCCGTGGAAAGGCAAAGAGCACACGGGTGTGGACACCTGAAGACTCGAACCTGACGGAGATGTAAACTGACAGGCGCCACCGACCGATGACGAGCCAAATTGATGGAAGCTCTGCTTGACATAGGCGCAAACTTGCGACAGTGACTCTAGCCTCCAAAACGAAAAGGCCCACACGTTGCTCTGTTCAGCGGACAATGCAAAGGTGGCTGTGCGAAGGGTACTTCAGCGCGCGGTGAACGCTTGAAAGCAAAACGAACGCTTCGGTGTGCAGCGGACGCTTGAGAACACTGGAGTGGCTTGATGAAACGAGAGTGAACGCTTACGAACGCAGGGGACGCTTGAAAAAACGAAGCAGATGCACTCGACCTTTGAAAGGATCAGCAAGGTGCCTTTGGCACGGGAAAGATTTATAAAATAAATTAAGGGGAAACCTGCATGGCTAATGCTGACATAATAAATTAAGAATAAGAGAACTGAGAGTGGGGTGGGCATATATGGTTCTAGTAGCAACCTAACTTTGCATAAAGCATGTGCGAAGATTTGAAACATGGCGTAAGGTGACATCACTCTCTACTTTCGTACCTTTACGAGAGCCTGTAGACACTCGCCGACGTACTGAACACAGGAAATCTACGATTTGTGCCGACCAACATGACAGGACACCCGAAAGACGCAAGACGCTCGTGAACCACGTAAAAAAAAGGTGAAAGTTTGACACAAAGCGCACGAAAAAGGGAAGCTATGACCACCTAGAATAAGGTTTATTAAGCCCAAGCTATTACAAGCGAGAGCTTCAGAGGTCGCCTAGTGAGTGATGTGTTGGCTTTTAGAAGAGTGGGGAGAACATGGTCCGGACGATAAGGAACATTAAAACTGTCAACAACCAAGGAGGACTCCAATGGAAGGGACGAACAGGGTCTTGAGAAGACAGTGTACAGCTGAGATTTGTATTGACCGGAGGACGCATTTGCTGAAGTCCAGGCGCATACCTCCTGGCATCTGCGGCCACAGGCCATCGACAACTATGGAGCGTGCGTGGCTGTACGTTACCTGTGAGTGGTGTGATCGGTGTCAACTGCTAGTGAATCACTGATACCAGTGCCAAAATGACTGTACTGGTGTGTGTGTGTGGTGTATGTGTGTTGTACTTTTTTTTTCGCCAGTGACTGAACGAATTCATTTTGCGGAGCCCAATGTGTGCGATTTGGGTGATATGAAAGGACACGTTACTGTAGATGTGTGTTCTAGTCGTTCAAAATTTTTTGTTTTGAACGTTGTTTATACGCTGGATCTGCGCCAAAAAGGCCTACTGTAGCCGGACGTCAGCGGAAAAATCGGTGGTAAAATGCAATTTTAATAGGGGGAGTTGTAGCCAGAATAGTTTCTCATAGAAAGTCAATTGTTTCCAAACTATTTCTAAATTTTCTACATTTCACAATCTTTGAAGCACAGTTTTTTACTACATAGAACAAAAAAATGAAAAACCCCTGTCCGGCAACACGCGCCGATTTTTGTCGAAGGAAAAAAAAGTGGACGTAATTTTGAGCTTCCAAATTTTTATGAACCATTCATAGGAACACCAACGATTCCAACATTTAAAAACGAAAATGACGGACGTCGATGGAAAAAATTAAGCGGGATTAAATTGTCAGGTTGCCCGTTTAGTTCGGGTTAGTAGGTGGATAAAAATTTACGGCATGTACGAAATGCCAGAGCATAGGAGCATATAACGTTATCGTTCCGGCGACTTGGAAAAATGCCATGTCATAGCTCGGTATGTTTGAAAACGTGTTCAGTTAGGAGAAGTACTGCATTGTTCCTTCTGCATTGTTGAACTCTGCTCACTTAGCAAAGGAACGACCATAGCCAAAAAATAGAAAGCTAGATCGCAAGCGTCCACGCTTTTTATAGACATTCTTTAGATTTAATTTAGAAGGGTGAACAGTCAAACTTGTTTGTACAGACCACGCCAAAGATCTCGTGGGTATCCCATTTATCTTATCTTGCTAGGTGATAGAAATTTATGAAACTTCTTTACCGAAGATAGGAGTCTAACTCTAAGCCTTGTCGTTCTGTAAAAAAAAAAGAGCATGAACTGTTATTAATACACTTTACTGTTATTAATTATGATGTGCCTAATGAGAATTTCAAAGCGAATGAGTCTCAGGTCAGGAGGCCCGATTAAGAATAAGTCTTATTTGAGTTAAATTTTTTTTTTCAACAAATTGTTGCAGCATCGCTTCTGAAACACGAAAATTTTTGCAAACGCGAAAACTTTTGTTTCTTTTTTTTCTAAAGGCGGGCTTGAGCAGTTCCGCGCGAATTTCCGAAGCCTATTGGCTGTACACAAAAATTTAGTCTCAGTGTAGTGTATATAACCGTAATACTTCGTTACATCTTTTAACTGCATTGTTCGCATTGTTCGAAGTTGTGTGAAAGACGTTACTCACAAGAATAACAAGTAAAAAAAGGGGAGGGCGGGGGGAACAAGGCACACCTGTTACCTAGAAAGGCACCTTGGTTGGCTACCATACATTTAGAATAATATTTTCTATTATAATTTAGTGCTTTATAATTTTACAAGTTATAATTTTATAATTTACATTTTAATTTTTAATATCTTAGGTTTATAATATATTGATAAAATTGTGGTGAAATTATAAGTGGCTTTGTAACCACACAGCTATTACCACATAGATCATCTGATTGTTTTTATCGAATAAATTTTGCTGTACAACGTTGTCATTCGTTCAGTCGAGTTTTCCAGTCGACTGCAGCGACAGAATACATCCCCTAGCGGATGAAAAAAGCAACGTTGAGGACGGCGTCGGTCAAAATAGAACGCGACCGCGCACGTGACGCGCCCTGCATCTGTCGGCGGATTGTGGCCGGATACTAATGGGACGCACGCATGGATGGATGATGGGATATGGCTGTACACTTTAGATCGAGCGGTGGCTAGCGCCACCAAGCCGATGGATGGATGGATGGATGCTACGAGCGTCCCCTTTATAACGGGGGTGTGACAAGTATGCCACCAGGCTCGACAAAAAAAAAAACCTTTTTTTTTCTTTTTGATGTTGGCCTAATGCCTCTCTACTTCGATAATTCTATCTTAATAGAAAAAAAGGTAAATTTTCAGCTTAAGTTCTCTGCCATTTACGGCACACTGTCCATATTTTATTTTCCAATATTTATTTTGTCCTTTCTCTCTAATTTTCTTGCCACCAATACTCTAACCGTCTCTTACTTATTTCAATCGCGGGTGTGTTTCAGCTTTCCATTGTTGTCCCTAAACCCAAGGCTTCCTGTAGGCTCGTGCCCAACGTACACCTGGGTGGATATCTCCACATTCAATCAGAACATGCTCCGCCGTTTCCTTATCTTTCCCGCAGCATGTGCATTGTTCTTCTTCTTTACCTGAATCTTGCTTTATAACTACCGGTTCTAAGGCAACCCGATCTCGCTTCAAACAGCAAAGCGCTTCCCCTTGAATTATCGTAAAATGCCTCCCTCCTTATTTCATTTTTGCCCTTTCGGTAGTTACTCAAAGCCGGTTTTTTCTCCATAGCTGCCATCCAGTAAATCCTCTCCGCCTCCCTGACTTTTCCTTAACGCTCTTTGTTGACATATGGCTTACAATACCAGCGTATATTTACTAGTGAGTCTTCTAGTTCTTTTTCTCCACTGTGTGTCCACGCTCTTCCTATACAAATAAACGGAACACCTTCTCTGCCCATCTACTCTCCTTCATATTTCTTAAGCCTTTCTTCGAACCTTATTTTGCTCTGCGCTTCCCTCGCCTCAAAACCTGCCCACCCCAATATCGCCCTTACAGCCTCGTTTGTCGTCTTCCCGTGAGCACCCAATGCGAGGCGTCCCACAGTCCTTTGATTTACATCCATTCCCGATTGCAACCTCTGCCCTCATGCACACCACTGAGTTCCCAAAAGTAAGCCCTGGAACCATTACACCCGATCCACAGACCTCGAAGCACCTCATACCTATTGTATCCCCACAACGCCCTCGTGCTTCATTATTGCCGCATTCCTCTCTTCCTTTTGCTGCCGAGGCTTTTTCCTGTACCTCCATGTATCTATCACTCTCATTTACCCATATTCCAAGGTACTGTATTCGCTTACCCTCGGTATTTCTTGGCCTTGTATGGACACCGTCTGATCACAGGGATCATTGAATACCATCAATCCACACTTCGTTAACTGAATCCTAGTCCAAGAGCTTCACCTTCCCTTCCGCATATATTCGCCAGCTGCTGTATATCATCTCGACTGTCCGCAAATAAGACGATATCGTCCGCATAAAATAAACCTGGAAGCTTCTGCTCAATCCTCATGCCGCCGTTTGTGTGACAGATTAAAACCAATGTTGCTACCTTCTAGCGCTTTTTCCATACTCACCATGTACAGCATGAATAACAGCGGGGACAAAGGACATCCCTGTCTCAGACCCTTGCTAACCTCAACGTTCTCTTTGCTAAGCATTCCTTCCACTCTATGCAGAACTGTAATTTCTTCTCGGTATATCTCCCTCAAAAGCTGTATACAGTCGGCGCCCATGCCCATTCCTTTCAATATATCCCACAAAATTTCCTGGTTAACGTTGTCGTAATGCCCCAGTGATGTCCAGAAAAGCCACGTAACAAGGGGCCTATTCTCTATTCTGATATTTTCTATAGACTGCATGAGAACAAACAGGTTATCGTCCAACCGCCTGTCGACTCGAAATCCGTTCTGAGTTCTCCCAAAATATCGTTATGTTCGGTGCCCAGTGTTTCTATTTTCATTTTTACCTGCTTGCATCGCCACACCTGTATAGTACCGATTAATGGTTAGTGATCTATACGAGCGAATCTTGTCCTTTTCTCCCTGCCTTTATAGATTAAGTTCAGTTCTACTTTGTCGCCAACTGTCTGGTATTTGTCCGTCCTTTAAGCTTTTTCTACAACTGCTTTTAACAATGCCTTCTTTAGTGTTATGTTCCTAGTTCGGTAATGAGGCGAAACGGGAATCCCATCTAACCCGCGGCAGTGCGCTTTGGAATTTTTCCTTCGGCCTTTTTCCAGTTGAAATTATCAAAGACGAGCTCCCTGTTGCCTTCTTCTTCGTTGCTTCCGCCACACTTTTACTCACCGGGGAGATCCCCTGGGCCGCTCTTTTGAAACGAAATCGGCTGTTACCTTTTGGATGTACCTAGGCGCTTCGTACCCTTCCAATTGATTTGCCTCCTTCAGCTAGAATATGTTGTTGCGTTGTGACAGACTTCCTACCTAGCGCCTTTATGTGGCTCCAAAAAATCCTAGGCGCGGCCTCCTTTTTTTCGTGTATCTCTGTCATCCAGCGTTCACTTTCACCTTTAATTTTTGCCTCTACCAATTTCTGTACAAGGGATTTTTTCTCTAAATATATTTCCCATATTTTTTTGACTTCGTCCTGCGGCCGCTTCTCCTTTTTTTGCCTTTCTATGCTCCCGTGATGCTTCGCGTCGCTTCTCGATCGCCTCCCGGATTTCCTTGTTCCACCAACTTTTGGCTTCCTTTTTCCTTTCCAGCAAACAGTTTTCTTCTCTTTCCCTATCTCCTTCGTCATTAGATGTAACAGCTCACTATACTCCCAGTCCTTGCCTGGTATTTCGCCTACTTCTTCCTCGACTCTTGCGGCTATATTTATTATTTGTTTGTCATTTAAATACGAGCTGCCAGACTTTGATTCCATGCTCATATTTTCAGTTTCGTATCCCATTTGTAATGTTATTCGTTTATGATCACTACCCAAGCTGTTAATGCCTTCCTCGTCTATCCTCATTTCTGTCAGTTTGTGGTAAATTCCTTCAGTCATGAGACAATAATCAATACTTGATTGCTGTTTCCGACTTCCCATGTGATCTGGCCGTCACATTTAGGCCCCGTGTTAACTATCTCCAGACTATGTTGCTCGCAAAGATCTAGTAATAACTTCCCATTGGTGTCTGAATATCCGTCAAGGTCATGTATGTGGGCATTCATGTCCCCTAGAAGGATGATTTCGGCCCCATTACCAAATTCCTTAATATCCGCACTCATGCAATCCACTATCTCCTGATTCTTTTCTCTGCAGTTATTCCCCGTCCACAAGTAGGCTACCCCTAGCCACGTTTCCTTTCCACCTACTGTGCCCAGAACCCAGAGGTGCTCTGAACACGTCTGTTTCACTCTAACCCATTTGGCTCCGCGATGAATTAGCATTCCTACACCCCCACCTTTCCTTTCCGATATGGTCCTGTTACACCCTTCCCAAACATAATTTTCAATATGTGGTGGCTCTTCCAAGTCTCTAAGGTGTGTTTCTGTCACCGCATACACGCCTATCTGTTCTTTGTTTAACTGCTCCTCAATCTCTAACCATTTTGCCTTCTTTCTGCCACGT